>CAHIKZ030005066.1:4832500-4867500 GCA_903632075.3 Acanthosepion pharaonis
ACCAAGATAGAAGTCAAGGGTCATTTGTCATATATCGATAGATAGAAAAATTGTCTGGGATCTATACTTATATATTTATACATTATATCATATATATTTATTCGGTAAGAGAGAGACATTGAGATGGCGAGATGATGAGTCCATGCTATTCTCAGCGGCAAATTTATTTCTGTTGTAAAAAGTGGGCGAACATATTGGCTAATAGAAGAGCAGACAAATTATCATCTAATTGTGGTGAACGTTTCTCAACACGAAATTTACATTTTAAAGGTTCGAATCTATCTATTTTTTTAAATAACATTTATCTATCTATAATCTCGAACATCGACGTATCTATTTTTGTCAGGGATTAAATGGGTATATAACTATCTTAATTCTATATTCCAAGAAAGAAGAGAAAGATAGACAAAATGGCCGAGAAGGAGACAGAATGAAAAATAAATAGATAATTCGACGAAGCGATTACAGGACATAGAAACACAGACAGCTCATTTTGAAGAGGCCTGAACGTGTCTTTAGATATTTAATATTAACTAACTGGGGTATACGATACTATCAATACAGATCTCGACGCTCCATCAATGTCACAAAAACAAGGCGATTAACCACCCATGATAGATATAAGCAGATTGTGATAGAGATAAACAGACTGGGATAGATAGATATAATCAGACTGAGATAGATAGATAGATAGATAGATTAAAGATAAGATGACTTAGATAGATAGATAGATAGATAGATAGATAGAATCAGACAGAGATAGATAGATAGATAGATAGATAGATAGATAGATAGATAGATAGGCATGAAGTGCCTGTGATATGGACAGGCATATATAGGAGTGCGTCTGCCTGTGTGTATAAAGAGGATTAAATATTAACAGTGACTTAGATAGATAGATAGATAGATAGATAGATAGATAGATAGATAGATAGATAGATAGATATTATCAGACTAAGATAGATAGATAGATAGATAGATAGATAGATAGATAGATAGATAGACATGAAGTGCCTGTGATATGGACAGGCATATATAGGAGTGCGTTTGCCTGTGTGTATAAAGAGGATTAAATATTAACAGTGACTTAGATAGATAGATAGATAGATAGATAGATAGATAGATAGATAGATAGATAGATAGACTAGGATAGATAGATATAGATAGACTAGCAATAGACTGGGATAGATAGATATGATAGAGGATGACATAGATAGATAGATAGATAGCAATAGACTGAGATAGATAGATATCAACAGACTAGGATAGATAGATATCAATAGACTGGGACAGATATATATAATAAGGCTGACATAGATAGATAGATAGATAGATAGATAGATAGATAGATAGATAGATAGATAGATAGATATCAACAGACTAGGATAGATAGATAGCAATACACTGGGACAGACATATATGATAAGGCTGACATAGATTAAAAAAATGTAAGTAATAACGAGAACTCGTTGTATCATTTTGTGCTACACATCATAACGTCCATACATCTTGCTACTGAGCCTGATCCCCGTATTGAAAATAACGAGGTACATATGTTTGTGTCAGAAACATTGAACAGAAAACCCGGCGCCTAAACAACTTCATTGTTCATCAATATCGTGAGTCTGGAATTCAGGCAGCGGAATAAACATGACCTTCAATTTTCGGGTTCGGCCGTCAGCAGTGCAACCTCTGGGCAGCATTCGGACCTATGCATTTAATAATGGAAATTGACTGACGCGCTGTGTGGAAGACAAATATGACAAGATGAAACAGTCTGTAATATTTGGATTGTTTTCCCCCTAGCGGGAAACATGAGCCGAGTGTGTAGGTCTCTCATTAGCATTCGTCTCTTTTTGTGTAGGCGAAGAACGACCTCTCGACATGGCATCATATCAGCTCTTTCTATTTTACTCAACCTCTCTCTCTCCCAACCCCCTCTCTTTTCTCTCTCTCTCTCTTGCTTTCTTTTTATATCCTACTCTCTCTCTCTCATATAAACAAATACATTTTCTCTTTTTCTTTCTCTCTTTTAATCTGTATCCTATTGTCTTTCGTATCAATCTTCATTTTAATTCTATCCGTCTAACATCTTTTTCTATCTATCTATCTATCTATCTATCTATCTATCTATCTATCTATTTCTTACTATTTTTTTGTCTATCTTCGTATTATTTCTCATTATTTTGCCTGTGTTGTCCAGCTCTCTTTCTTTTCTCTTCTCTCTCTCTCTCTCTCTCTCTCTCTATATATATATATATATATATATATATATATATATATATATAGTCACTTTGTAGATTGATGTTAACTTCAGCACCCTGACTAGAGTTTCGTAGGCGAACCTGTTCATCCACTCTTTAAGGGGTATCAGCAATCCACAGTTATATATATATATATATATATATATATATATATATATATATATATATCACCTGTGTTCATTATCTATTATCTATCTATCTATCTATCTATCTATCTATCTATCTATCTATCTTTCATATTACTTTATACTGCACATATATCTCACCTGTATAGCTATCTCCGTCTGTTCGTTTCTCCCTCCTTCCCTATCTATCTATCTATCTCTCTATCTATCTATGTTTCCTTCTATCTATCTATCTATCTATCTATCTATCTATCGTCAGCGACGTAATTATTTGTGCACACATCAATTTTGAATATTTTTATTCATTTCTCAGAATATAACACCAGTATGATGCCAAGTTTTTATATGTTAATAAACACAAAGAAATTTAAAACTCGATTTTCAGAACAATGCATTAAATGCAACAAATTTGACAGGCGAATTATGCAAAATAGGAAAAGGCAAAATTATTTGTAGAGTAGAAAATATCGCTTTTGAACTGATTGATCTGTGCAAATATAAGGAATTTACATAAGTATTTCATCGGTGAAGCCTTCTAGGCTATTTATACAGGAGAATATTTGTGATAATTCCAGCAAAGAACATCACGTGGTGCATAGAGTGTCACCATTGTTATTTTGACGTTAACACCACGATGGGGAAGGCAAAGGAGCTTAGCATTGACTTGAGACAGAGAATTATTAACTTTCACAAGTCGGGAAATAGTTACAGCGCTATTTCAAACCGATTAGCTATTCTTAGATCTACAGTACAGTCCGTTATAATGGAGTTTAAATAGTTTGGCACGACAGAGAATTTGCCTGGACGTGGAAGAAAACTGTCAAAATTGTCACCGAGAACTGCAAGAAAACTCTGTCGAGGTTGATATAAAAACAAGAATTTGGGAAAAAAAGAAGAAAAGTTTGGATACGATGGGTATGAGCGTAAGAACTCGCACAATACAATATTGTTTAAATAGAAATGGGTTTTATGAAAATCGACTACGACGAACCCTTCTTCCCAAACCATGTCACATTGTTGCTCATTTTAATTTTGCCAAAACGTTCTAAGACAATGAAAATTGTTTTTGGGAACAAGTACTATGGAGTGATGAAACAAAAATTGAGCTTTTTTGGACATAATGTTGTACAGAAGATGTTGAGGGGTCCACCCCTTTTTATACAAATGAACTCACCCAGTGTATACTTATACTACTGCAAGAACGAGACGAGAGTAAGAGGGAGCAAGACCGAAGAGTCGAGTCGAGTCCAGAGTGACAGAGTAAAAGGTTGTAGGTAACCGGAAGAGTGAGGGGTGAGGTAACAACTTTGTAGGAGTCACAGTGAGCGAGCACGTAGACTCAGTAAGAAGTCATACAGCGATACTTCAATACCAAAGACTGTATATATATATTTTGCTACTAACTCGTATTCCTGGAACTACTAACCTGCTTTATCAGTTTGTATTATTACGTTAATACATTATTTTCATATATTCATTCCTGGAGTTTGTTATTTATTGGTACCGGGTTTCAACCCGGAATCCACAACAGAAGATTTAGCTAAAAAAAGATGAGGTACAGTGAGGCACAGTGGCAACATTAAAACATGGAGGCGGTTCGATAATGATTTGGGGTTGTTTTAGCTCAAGGGGGACTGGACAATTAATTGCAATAAAAGGAATAATGACATTTGCAAACTCTATCAAAATTCTGGATGAAAATCTACAACTATCAGCGCAAAATCTTCATCTAAGTCAGTGTTGAAACTTGAATAAAGCATGGAATAATAATAATACAACACAAAATGTACTTAAACAAAATGTATTGAAACAAGATTTACAGATAGTTTTGGTATATTCTTGGGAAGACCGTTCCTGTAGAATGGGTTGACTTAGTCGCAGTCGGGCAGAGTCTCTGGATTGGATCTCTGGATTCCTCTCCCCGTCTTCCTGGTACCAACCCATATTTATATGGTCGGTACTCCACTATGTAAATTAGGTGGATCGTACCACAGCAGTTAGCGATTTATTTTCACCAAGATAATGATCCCAAACATACGTCTAAATCAGTGACTGGGTGGCTTCAGAAAAAGAAAATTACAGTTCCGCCATGGCCTTTTTTGAGTCGTGTCTTGAATCCAATCCTACTGAAAATCTATGGGAAGAATTAAAAGTTCGAATAAAATGTCGGTGCACAAATAAACCTTCAGGAATTAGAACGTGTAACCATTAAGAATGGAAGAAAATTCCATAAAAGACTTATTCAAATCTCATCAAAATTTTTAGAAAACGATTATACCAAGGATAAGGATGAAAGGTCATCCTATTGACGATTGATATTGTGAATATTGTTCAATTTTTCTATTTTTCCTACTGTACGAATAATTTTGTCATTTCCTATTTTGCATAATTTGCCTGTCAAATTTGTTGTATTAAAACTATTGTTCTGAAAATTGAGTTTTATATTCTTTTTTATGCGCTTATTAACATTAAGAACCTGGCATCATACGGGCATTAGATTCTGAGAAATGAATAAAAATATTCAAAATTGATGGGTGTACGAATAATTTCGTCGTTGACTGTATCTATCAGGTGAGCCTCTTCATACTTCATATCTATCTGTCAACCTCATCATTATCTATCTATCTATCTATCTATCTATCTATCTATCTATCTATCTCGACCCATTCTTTCTCATCTATCTATCTATCTATCTATCTATCTATCTATCTATCTATCTCGACCCATTCTTTCTCATCTATCTATCTATCTATCTATCTCGACCCATTCTTTCTTATCTATCTATCTATCTAGCTATCTCGACCCATTCTGTTTCATCTATCTATCTATCTATCTATCTATCTATCTATCTATCTATCTATCTACTTTGTTCTTTTAATCTGAAATCGCAATCTCTTTGTAACTGTTTTTATAATTCGCCTCATATCAATCTATCTATCTATCTATCTATCTATCTATCTATCTATCTCATCCAGTTTTATTCTTTGTCTTTATATTACTTCATATTACTTTTGTGTCTGTCTCTCTCCCCCGTCCCACTTCCTCTCTCTCTCTCTCTCTCTTTCTCAGTCATTTCGATCCTTATTCTCAAGGGCATCTATAAGAAAATTACTTTTCCGTCTACGTCTCTCTTCTTCTTTTACTTTATGTTCTCTGTGGGCACCTGTATTGACATCACATTAGTTTTGGCTGTTCATCATGCGCCCTATTCTTCGAAGAACCCATCTTGCAAGACACTCTTTTTCTTTGAATTGTGTTTCGGTGCTGGTTACCTAGAGAAAGAAAACAACTCAACGCATTCTAAATTGGACCTTCTAGTGTTTCTAATAAACATTTGATCGACAAAAGCCGATTATTAAATATCGGGCAGATATTTTGTACAATGTAATGAACCGCCTGAACAATACTCTAACTCCCTTCAGTTGGGGTGCTTCGATGTTTTGTAATGTTTAATCAATTAGTTTGATTCTTTATTACTATGGATTAGTGAGTTCGAACCTTACTGTGTGCACGAAAATTGTGGCTTTATACCAAACTAAGCTAACTTAAGTAATAATAATTGTTTCTATAGCTTAATATTAATCCTATTTTTGTGCTTTGTCCCTATAGGACTTTCCACAGTATGCTGTCACTTACGCCTGATGAAGTTTCTTGATTATTAATGAATAATAATACCCCTCAATTGAGGGGGATTATTATTTACTGATTTAGTCAAGGCTAAAACTTTCACGTCAGAATTCATTTTGCGCAGTTATAAAATCTACGATTTGTCCGTCCATTAAATACTGTTGTCATATCTGGTCTGATGCTCCTGCTGTATATATTGCGACTCTTGACGAAGCGCCTGAAAGTGCAATCGGTTATGACCAGACATTTCAACTTCAGTCACTTTCTCATTTACGGGACACGTATTCCCTCTGTCTTTTCTACAAATATTTCCATGCCAACTGTTGTGACGAACATTTTTTTTCCCTGGTGGCCAAAATACATGAATTTACGCGTGATACTAGATTGGCAAAAAAGGCCTCACTGTTTTATTGTTTAAACAAGATAGATCCAACCGCCACCTCTACTCTAAAACTTTCTTTTCTCGCACTTCACACCTATGGAAATCCTTTCCGATTTCTTGCTTTCATAACTAGAATGTTAAAAAATTTAAATGCAACGTAAATCGCTATCTTCTGTTTTCTTCTTTTTAGTCCTTTCCGCAATACTTAGTCTCCTCATTCTTTTTCACTTTCACTTTCACTTTCATTTTCACTCTCTGTAATTCACTGGAATTATCTCCTTGCTTGAGGTGAAATTACTTTAAAAAAATCCGACTTGTTGATTACTTAAGATAAAACTGCGAAATAAGTCGGATTCGATGCTAATAATTAGTGAACGATTATAAACATATATTTCTACTGGTTAGCTTGATGCGGCAACGGAAAAGGGGGAATGGTGTGGTGCACTCATCTTATACTAGGTTGATTCAAAAGTTTTTTTTCGTATTTTAAGATTCAATTAATGGATCAAATAAATTAGATAGGAAAAGAGTTTATTCATCAAAATATATCCTATCCTATTTTATTGTCTGCTGCCATTGTTATGCCAGAAACACAATTCAACGCTTGTAGAATTTGACTGATTTAGAGGCAAAATATATCCCTGCACCCGTTCTCAACCTCACTCAAATTGTTGAACTTCCGCCTGCACAGGAAATGAGCCATGACACGGAAAAGGTGGTAATCTGATCATGCAAATCTGAACTGTAGGCAGGTTGAGGCAGCACTTCTAGTCCCTCAAGTTACACGAATTTGCGCTCGTGAGCATTGGCAGTGCATGCTGGAGCATTGCCATGGCAGTGTGCGCGTCCTCGATTGATTAATGCCATGTAGAGACCTTTCAAGGCAGCGTATATGCGCTGCAGTTGTTGAGCACAAAGGTCAGCATTCACAGCATGACCATCTGGGACAGGCTCCAGAGTACAACTCTGCCTCCTTTCGAAATTCCACCAAACACACAAAATGATCTTTTGTTCAAACCACCCTTGTTTGACAGAGACTCTGAAGCTTGGTTGGAACAAAGTCACTGATTTCTCTTATTAGGATTAGGAAACTAAATCCACTTTTCACGCCTAGTTAAAATTCAACGCCAAATATGGGCATCTTGAGGATTTGCTGGCAAATGTTCACGGGTCGTTGAGTGTTGTCATTAGTTAGTTTATGAGGAACATCTCGACTGCTTCTGGTCACAGGATCGAGCTAATGGTGCTTTGTAAAGGACCAAGTTCTGCCGGTAATATAAGAGTGCTTGTTCACTCATTTAAAGCAGGGCTTCATCTTCCACAAGAGAAGGTATCTCTGAAAGAAAGACAACGAATATTATGTTGCTGTAAAGAGCCCGAGTACCGAAGAATTGCTCAAGCCATATATATATATATATATATATATATATATATATATATATATATATATATATATATATATATGTGTGTGTGTGGTGTGTGTGTGTGTGTGTGTGTGCAAATATGTAGAAAAATAGGTAAATAATCCAAAGTTCTTTAGTATTTTTGTTTTTATTTTTAAAAAACGGTGCTCAATACAAAAGTAGAGCCTACATTATAATTATTTTTTAAAAATATGATTCCTTCGCTACATAAGAGTTCTCATGTTTCAAAAACAGGAGCCACAAAAACTTCAATATAATTATTAAAATTAAATCGAATTAAAGTATCAAGCTCTGTTTCATCCTCAAGCGAAATTTTTGGAATTCCAGAATGAGGACAGGTATGTTTTTCTAAGTGTTTAGAGATGATGGACGTATTATTCAAATAAAAACTCAGCCGCCGTGACAGCGTTGTTGTAGTGTGTCCAACATGAATATTATTTTTAACGTTGGCGATACAATCTCCCGGATGACATTTAAACTTATAAACAATGTTGGTTTTCTGCAAACCGTTAGTGGGCGGGGAATAATCATTACGAATGATTATATTGTATATAGTAGATTTAGTGTAGCATACAATTTATTTTATTTTTACTAGGATCAGAGGTGGATGAATTACATTTTATTAAGTTTTAAGGATAGTTTCGTCTTGCTTATAGTTAGCATATATTTAGTTACGATATAAAAGGTTGATAAGTTTGAGGCTAGTTGAAGGAGCATAATATACTATTTGTTTAGTATAAAGATCTCTGGAGCATCTTATTTGTTCATCAATAATGTAGTTAGAGAAGTTATTATTGATGAGGGTTTGTTTTATATTTTAGTTCGCTTGCTCTTGTAAGAAATTTAATCTTCTGATGATCACAACAATTTATTTTTCCCAATAACGAATACGATAATATTTATCCTGTAATAAACAATGCCCTGATGATGACATTGTGCTCTGTCGAAAGTACTCAGAAACAAACAAAATATGCATCAACACGTGATTTTCTCTCGTTCTTCAGTAATGACAACAAAGATTTTATCCGTGAATATGAAAGGGTCCTATCGAAAATAAGTAGACAGAACATGTCTCAATGAAAACCTGCTGCTGAAATATACGAATATATATATATATATATATATATATATATATATATATATATATATATATATATATATATATACATATATATATATATGAATACATATATATATATATATATATATATATATATATATATATATATATATATATATATATATATATACATCTATGTATGTATGTATATAGATACGCCTAGTGAGCCAGACAAACCTACCTAGGTTTCACCTAAACGGATCAGCAGGGAAAGTCTGGCTCACTAGGTGTATCTAGGTCTGCTCTACGGTTGTATTGAGCGCTTTTGTTAGTTACTTGTTTACTCGTATCAGGGTTTTTTCTTTGGGCTTCAGACCTGCATCTGTGCGATTTTTTTCGACAGACTTCCATGTTTGTAGCTCTTCCTTTTTTTAAAACCTTTTTTCCCCTCGAGATTGATTTGATTATTGGCAAATCAAAAATTCGAGGGTGTATATTTATCTATATTTGTATGTATGTATGCATATATATATATATATGGGGGGGCGTGTGTGTGTGTGTGTCTGTGTGGGGGTGCGACCAGAAATTTTCATTTATACAGTTTTAGTTAAAGATCAATAAATGTTCTTTCTTAAATATTTAGCCATTGATTCAATCGGGGATCCCTGTGCCGCGACCGTTAACTTCAGCCGAGGAAGCGCTCCTCCAATGGATACCGTACCATTACTGCACTGGCTTTATACATAGTTAGTGAGTCTAGTCTATTCTTTTGCGCTAGATGGCTGTTGACTCTACAGGAAGGTTCATCCGCCCGTTGATAGGTTTTGTTTTTAATCCTGTTCGGTTTGTGGCCATCTTCCTTGCTAAAGAAGCCAAGTGGTGGGGGATCTTTTTTAGTCACCGCTGACCGGACTTTGCGGCAGATTTTACTGGGTTACATGGTGCCAGTAGCATTGGCAAAGTGGCCTGACATAAAAATTTTGAAAATATTTAACAAAAAAACGTTGTTCAAATAGAGAGTTATTCCTTTGACACCTGTATTATTGTATACACTTTTGCCTCTCCCGACGATGTGTATTGGCAAGATCATAACACATGTGTGAACCAAATGCAATTTAGTTATATTATTTATATCGTTCGGACTGTTGTAATAATCTTTATTGTCATATTCACGACGTTCCGGCCGTGTACGCTCTGGTCTTTTACAGGTGATTAGAATTTTGAACTTAACCCTTTATTTCATCCACCGGGCCAGATTGTTCTAGTTCCACGTTCCATACCTCTTCCGGATGTTTAAGTTATCTCCCTTTAACTCAGCTCACCCAATGCAATTTATTATTTACCTTTTATAAACATTTATTATTCATCACTTAATAAATATGAAAACAATTTTTTATTCGTAATTTTATAAAAGTAACAATTAACTATAAACCAAGAAAATTTGAATAAACAAAAGATATTACCTGTTTTACTTTTTAAATATTGCTGAAATAATTATTATTTATTATTTATTACAATAAATATTGCTGAAGGACTAAAAAGTGTATACAGTAATAGCAATATCATGCTAATGAACTATGAAACAGTATTTTTACCTTTCTTTTATAATTTTCTATCAAAAAACCGCGATATTTGCACCTGAGAAATTATATTTCACAATTGAGAATAAATAAGTCTCTTGAAATTGGACTGTATTTAAGATTCATATATTGTATAAAAATGGTCGGAACAAATCATTGCAAAGCAAATGAAACTGCATTTTGTTCTGTTACGGTTATCTCCCTTGAAATTTTTTCTTTCTTTCTTTTTTTCCTTCATTTTTTTTTTTTTTTACGTAATAATCTAAGGACACTGTTTCTTCTCCGGCAGTCAGAGAATATAACAGGAATGCAACGAAAATTATGATGGATGCCTGCTATCAAGTGCATAATTAAAATCTCGAAAAGAAAATGAACATTAGAAACATCTTACACACCCTTTCTCTCCCTATATCTATGCACATACGCACACAAACACACACACGCACACACAAACACACACACGCGTGCGCGCGCGCACACACACACAGATATATATATATATAATATTGAATAAAGAAAAAAAGAAAACTTATCTTAGCCGACGCGTTTCGTCCACTGAGGAAATTTATCAAGGCAGATGCAAGGATCTTATTTTGTAAGTACTTATATCAGTCTGTTATATGCCATCCATGGTACACGCGTAGGCGATCATGTATCTTTTGATACATGATTGACGAGGCATATTTTTTGGTGGGTAGAGCATAAACACATTACTCCTAGGGTAACCGCTTGGGAATACCAGGTACTGTAAGCGTGGATGTGCAGGTGGTGTAATGGGTAATGGTTCAAAATTATTAATCTGAGAGCCGAGTTCTAACTCCTGTTGTGTTCATTATATTGATTTGCTCGCAAATACCTTTGGGAAAAGTATGAATCTACCTCTTCTGTACCAAGCTATGGGTTAATTAGTAAGACTTGTATCATTAAAACCATTATTATCTCCAAAAAATAATATTTCGAGCAAAATATTTAGATTTCGGCATTAAATAAATCAAACAAGCAATATTATTCCTAGAATACAGACAACCTTTTATGATTATTGCCTTCCTTGTTTTTCGGTCCACGGACCCTAGGCCCGCTTTTGTCTGTGCAATAATGCATGCATCATATCACACTACATTGACTACTTAATCAGTGAAACCAAATTTGCACCATTCAAGTTTAAACTTGGACGCCTCGACATGGTGTAATTTTTAGCAAGTTTGTCTCGCTAGAACCGTTAAAACTCAGTAATGAGTTCGATACACACTATGTGCTCCATAATTTCGGCCTTGTGCCACATCTAAGCCACGCTTAGGAAATTACCATTCCACTTTAATCTACAAAGCTCCTTTGTACGCCGAATATAATTATCTCGAATCTGTGATTTCGTCATGTTATTTCGATTTTTTTTCAATCTGAAGAACTCCCAGACATTTATAACTACTACAATCTTCTTCAGATCTCTACAAAATTCCGTGCACGATTGTCATTTTTAATATTAAATGAAACTTGACACTGGAGTTTGTTTTTGGTGCAGATTTCTGATATGTTTTAGATTGACTTTGTTGAATGTTGACTTTTTTGTCCACAAATGCCTTAATGATGGAGATGATGCTCTGTGAATTTCGGCAAAGAATAAGCGTCGGAACTGCGTGAAAAAAAATCAGATTTACCTTAACCGTGCTCCAGCATTTTGGAAGGTCAAAAAATGGTTTGGCAGATTTCGTCAGGGCGATCTTAGTCTAAACGATCAACCACATTCCGAGCAAACATCCCACATCGATGAAGACTCTCTGCTTGTCATCGTGAAGAATAAACCGAAGATTTCAAGGGAAGAGATTACTAAGAGTTTTTTAATCGATATTTTAACTGCCTTTAGCTGTTTGAAGAGACTTTCGTTCCGTAAAAACGTGGGATCTTGTCAAATCGAAAAGATGTCTATTTTCTAGCACGACAACGCAAGACCTCATGTTGCAAAACCGATTTTGTAAAAGCTTAAAGAGTTGGAATGGGAAACAGTCCAGCACCCACCATATTTTGTTCCTTTGAATTTTCATTTGTTCCAATCCCTAGAAAACAATTTTAATGGGAGGTGTACAGTTAATCGAAAACTACCTCCCAAACCTTTTCCAACAACAAAAAAACACGATATTTTTATGCGAATGGAATCATCAAGCTTGTTGAATGATAACAGACAGTTGTTAAAAACAATGGAGACAATGTACTTGACTAATAAATATTTTGCTGTATGTAAAGTTTATGTTTAATTTTCTAATCGGTTACGAACTTTTGCAATGCTCTAATAGGTTCCTTATTGAGGAACTCTATCCCTGGGCGATTCACCTTTCTTCATCTCGAATACTGCACGCTTATCAAGTACAAATGACATCCTGATATTCTAAGAAAATAGACAAACGGTTTATATCAAGGAGTTCACTTGGTTGGTTGGTTGTTTTGTTTTATGGCATATCAAAATCTCAGTGGGTCATTTAATGCAAACAAAATTTTTGAAATAGATTCATAGCGACAGTTTGGTAAAAAAAAAAAGGTGTGTATGTATACATATATATTTGAACCATTTTTCAATTACTCATGTTTTTGAGAACAAACCAACAGGAAATTTACAATCTTGGATGGTTTTATTTCGGTAAAAAGTTTTTTTTTAATTACTCACTTGGTAATATTTTGTTCGCACTATTTTGTATTCTGAGTTCCATTCTCCATATTTTTTCAAAGAATTTATCGCACTTTTTAATTATTAATATTTTTTAAGTACTGCAGATAATTTTTCCTTCAGAATTATTGCTGGTAATATTTTTTTTATTACAAAGTATTTCTCGTATTAAAACCTATTTTTACACAAGTTTGGGTGTTAACTATTTGCCCATAGCTGTGACCCTAACAGGTGATACCACCCCGGGTCAGGGTGGACCTGGGAACACCTGAAAACCTGCTCAGAGGCATTGCTGTTGGACGTAGTTTATCGTCTTTCTCAGGACACGGATGTATTTAATGTTCTTACCCAAAATGGAGTTCAACTGGTAATCATTGGCGGCATACGTGAATAGTAATTGTTAGGCTATTTCTGATCATTTGCGAGTTTGTAGCCAGCTTTCGTCTAATTGAGAATCATAGTCAACTGCATCATAATGATTGCATGTAACAGCTGGGATAGCGACTTACCCTGGAAATAATCGACTCTCTTTCCACTAAAAAGATATGATGGAGATATTTGATTCCAAAAATAATATTACATTACTTGCATCTGCAAACAACCGTTTTATATCTGGAACATTATTCCAAAAATGTCACCCAGAGATGTACGTATTCAGAAGATTAAAAGTTGTAGAATTCAATTATTCAAATGTAGAAAAAGGGGATTTGGCTATTGCGTGGGAGAATAAACGAGTCCATCATCGTCAGTTCTTGCCACTTAGAAAATGTAACCATAGGCCTTTAGAATTTTGATTTTATAATTCAAGGAACGAATTACCGAAAGTTACATCAAAAATATTCAGCTGGGAAAAAAAATAATGGCATTTGATTTTGCTCGTGAGCATGGTAAAGGACATTGCATTCCTATTGTAATATTTATTCCATTATTATTCCATTCCTATTTTATTCCATTCCTATTCCATTCTTAATTATATTCCATTGCATTCATATTCCATTTCGTTCCTATTTCTGTTTCATTCCATTCCTATTCTATTCTATTCCTAGTCCACTATTATTTCTATTCCATTCCATTTCATTCCATATCTTTTTCATTTCATTCCCAATCATATTCCATTGCAAAATTATTCCATTCCATTCCCATTCTATTCCATTCATCTTCCATTCTTATTCATTCCATTCTTTCCTATTCCATTTGTGTTCCTATTCCAATTCTATACCATTCCATTCCTATTCCGATTCCATTCCATGCCATTCCTATTCCATTCTTATCCCATTACATTCCTATTCATTCTTGTTCCTATTCTATTCCTATTCCTTTTCCATCCCATTCCTATTCCATTCCATTATATTCATTCCATTCCTATTCCATTACACTGACCTCTTATTTATCGATTAACTAACCTCAGAAATCGTAAAATAGTACACTACTAAGTAATATGGTCTTGAGAAGAAGAATACATGGATGCCATAATTTTTCCAAAACCGAAAGACCTTGTAAAGATATTGGGCATAAATTAGTGTAATGATGTAGAGGGGACTGAATTATACCATCAATAAGGATGAAAAAAGACGGCTTGAAAAAAAATTGGTACTCACAAGACAGATTGAAGGCAAGTGGGACAGAGGAAAGTAACGCAGATCTTACCCAGCTAGCTTCAGAAACAGGGTTTAGGAGAGATATTTTAAAAAAAAAAAGACAAAATTTATAATCTGCTATGAAGGACAAAAGATTGTGGAGAGTCATGATCGCCAAATTTCTAAATGGACACGGTATGTCCTATGAACTATGAGAAAAAAGTATTATAAAAAGTGTACATGACAACGAAATAGCAGCAACAAAGAAACGACTAAAATTAAATTTATAGGCTCGCTGGGATTTACATCGAGAAACACCAAAAAAAAATGCAGAAACAAAACGGACTTCACACGGATCATGCGTCTGTTAATTTTGTTGGATTTCTACTTATTTTGCTGAAAAATAAATGTTCAGGGTGGCCTGAAATTGTACAGATTTGTGGTAGGCGATATTCAGTGAATAAAATATTTGGGTATTTTTTCTCGAAGTGGAGAATTTCAGTCATAGAATTTAGCATCGTATAACGCACAAGAAATGTACGATGACGAATTCTTTTCGTGGTTAAAGAACATTGATTGCATCTCATACAAAACACGACTTTACCATTTACAATCGAATAGGATTGCAAAAAGAATGATGGAAACTGTAATTATGGAATTGCTGACATTCTGTCCTCAATACGATATGACTTAGAGCTTTATATCTCGGCTAATTCTTGACTATAGTACTTTTCCGTGTGCCTGTAAATTAGAAGCTCGCTTCCCTTAAAGGGGACGACAGATTTTGGCGATGCCTTTACAGATGAAACGAGTCCTGGGTATGACGATAAACTACGTCCAGCAGCAAGGCCTCTGATCGAGTGAGTGGAGGTTTTGAGGAGCGTGGAACCACCTCTTAATTGCTGTTGTTCCCAGGTCTACCCTGACCCGACCCGAGGTGATTTGCACCTTTTATGGGCAAATAGTGAGCTTCTTCACCACACAGCAAAAACACCATGAAAGCATAAAAAAACATTTTAATAGTAAAAATACTAGCAATATACTTTTGTCTAAAAAATAAACTGGCAATACATTTTATCCTTAGCTGAAGGCATACAATTGCGTTCAAAATATATTTAGTTGAAGTCTTAAAATCGTGCTCAAAGGATTTATATTTCTGCATTAAATAACCCATAGAGGTGTTAATATGCCGCTAAAATAAAATCAGTCAAACAACTAACATGAACTTTCATGGCATTAACCCTATAGTACCCAGCGCAAATTTTCCTATTTTTAATTACAATTTTCAGTACCTGATTTTCTTACCTAAATAATGTTTTTCAGTTCCTATTAATGTTAACTCAAAGTACAAAGTTTGAAGTGCCTGCATGTAAAATATTTCAAATGAAGATTTATATTTAATATTTTTTTGTTGATATTTTCAAAATCGGGTATGATATACCCATGGTTAGTAGTGGTGTAACTTTAATTGATGGTTAGTATTCTAGGGTTAATCCATATAATATCCTTAATATTTTAAAAAATCAAACTGTATTCCAAAATGACTTTAAAAAATAACTTACAAGAATCAACCATAAATTACACATATCACAGCCTCTAGTAATTATTTTCACACAAACTTGTATATGGAGAAAAGTCGAGTATCATCTACTATAAATTCAATTGTGAAAGCAGAATAATATATTATATTTTTATTATTTCAAAGTTCACCAGAAAATTACAATTCGTTATTAAATGACACATGGCCCAGTGGATAAAGGCGTCAGTTAGATCCAGTGGCAGTACCCAAAGAGTGTGAGTTCAATATCCGGCTAAGGCAGTGGAGAACTTTCAGAGGGAAATTAACAGGAGATAACTGACATCCATTAAACATGGCACGTGGAACTAGAACAGTCTACTCCAGTGAGCGAGATAAAGGGTTCAGTTCGACATTCCAACCACCTGATGAAGGCCGGGGCGTACAACGGCCGAAATTTTGTAATAAATATGGCGACAAAGATGAGTACATTAGCCCGAATAATGTAGATAAGGATTTGATATCCCGTTAAACAAATAAACTAATGAATGAAATGATGTGTGTACGGAAGAGACAAAAAAATTATTTCCCGAAAGAGCCTAATTTATTACGCAGAAAGGTCATATAAATGGCAATAATGCTGATGAAGGAGAACTTCCTGTTAAGGCTCCTAATGATCACGGCCAAAGTCAACGATCTTATGACTAAAACACATAATGTACCAGAGATGCAGTATCTAAATTCTAGCACGCAAAATGATACCACCTAAAGAGTGGGCTTAGATAGTCAACAACAGCCACATGAGACTCACTTGGCCAACGAAGACGATGTGATGACCAGCCCGGAACCCCGTAATAGGGAATGCTCTACATCGCCTTGATCAACAATCCACGAAAAGAAAAGAGAAACGAAAAGAAAAAAAAAACTTGAGACCAACCACATAGCTAAGGACCCAATCAACAAAAGGCATCATATGTTTCCTGGAGATACAGGTATATAATTTAAATATGTAAGGTGTGAAGATTATAACACTTGTAAAAATACGGTTTTTAAATGCGCTGGGTGGGTGTCGTAAGTGATGATTTACAAAGTGAATCATTGAAAGTTTCGGATTTTTCAGCATCAAAACTCATTGATCCAATAAGACTTGATCAGACCCTGAACGATCTTCTATCAACTGCCTACTGCTTCGTACACATCCATCTTTATGTATGTAGCTTGGTTAGTGGTTTCGAAAGTTTAGGTTTTAGTAACGTCACCGCCAACAAGTGGCCCGACCGAGATATGACGGTAAACTACATCCGACAGCAAGGCTTCTGATCAGGAAGTTTTGAGGAGCGTAGAACCACCTTTTAATTGCTGATGTTCCCAGGTCCACCCTGACCCTGGGTGGTAGGACCTGTTAGGGTCCCAGCTATGGGCAAATAGTTGACACCCAAACTGGGATCAAAACACTATGAGAGTATAAAAATAGGTTTTAATACATACCAGAAATACTTTGTAAAAAAATATTACCAGCAATACATTTTTAGAAAAAAAAAAAAAAAGGTATTACCAACTATAGTTTATTTTGAAAGAAAATATTACCAGCAATAAAAATTTGTCGGCATTAAATAACCCATTGAGGTGTTGATATGCCGTAAAACAAAACAAACCAACCAAACGAACCTTCACACATTAATTAACTGTCCACTGTTTAATTCTAATTATGCTGTTATTTTGATTTGGAGCACATTTTTATACTTCCAGATTAATTTGATGATAGTCTGCTTTAGAAAAGAACTAGACGTTATCCATGTTTATTTTGTGTGACTATTCAATAGGGTATCAACCACTACGGTATACTACTTTATAATAGATACGAGATAACTTAACGAATGCTGATGGTAACAGGACAAGGCCAAATAGGACATATGTTAACTGCAGTGGATTCATTGATTATGGCATATTATATGTTAGTATTCCGTCGGCTTCTCATCCAAATTTAAATCACACACACGCACATACATACATACACACATATATATTTATATACATATGTATATATATATATACACTAACACACAGATACTCCCAACACATACGCACACACACACACACACACACACACACACACACATATATATATATATATATATATATATATATATATATATATATATAAGAAGAACCTGAAGGTTCAATATCAATGTCGGCAGACGCTACCTATAATATATTGTTATAATAACATTAATAAAATAAAATAAAATATTTCATGTATGATTTATATAATCCAGAGATTAGTACCCCATATATATATATATATATATATATATATATATATATATATATATATATATATATATATATATATATATATATATATATATATATATATATATATATATATATATATATATATATATATATATATATATATATATATATATATATATATATATATATATATATATATATATATATATATACATATTTACATGCATATATATATATATAGGGTGATTGGAAAGTAACCCCCTGTT
Organism: Acanthosepion pharaonis; assembly: GCA_903632075.3. Taxonomy (NCBI): domain Eukaryota; kingdom Metazoa; phylum Mollusca; class Cephalopoda; order Sepiida; family Sepiidae; genus Acanthosepion; species Acanthosepion pharaonis. Next base: position 4,851,234 of record CAHIKZ030005066.1, read on the forward strand.
TTATGTATGTGTCCTGCCGGGAGTCCTGACTACAGACCCTGTGACTTTTTTCTTTGTGGTTGGTTAAAATTGAAAATCTACTATATCAAACCAAAACTTTGGAAGAACTTGAAGGGCGAATACAAAAAGTTGTCTTCCATGCCACAAGAGTTCCTGCAAAAATCATTTGACGCGATTCCTGGGCGGCTCGAGAATCTGATAGCGAAATCCGGAGCCCATATCACTTTTTATCTCTTATAGACATTTCTTGTAAAATTACAGTTAGTATATAAATTATAAGTATTTTAAAATTGTGAGTTACTTTTTCAATCACACTATATATATATATATATATATATATATATATATATATATATATATATATATATATATATATATATATATATAATAAAAAAGGCTTAAACACTAATATTCCATGGTCATAAGCCTTTTATTATATCCTTACTCTGTCCTGGACATTGAGTTCTACCTGGATTCTTCCTCTTGGAATTTTTTTCTAAAAATATACATGTATGGGTATTTATAGACTTTGCATATGTATGTATATTTTCCACTAATATTATTATTTATATATATATATATATATATATATATATATATATATATATATATATATGTATTGAGAGAGAGATAGATAGATAGATAGATAGATAGATAGATAGATAGATAGATAGATAGATAGATAGATAGATAGATTTGTAAAGAAAGGAATGGATTTGTATATTTATTAACCTGACTGATTTTTATTACTTAAATGTTATTTCTAGTGGATACCCGTATTTGAGTAGACGTTCCGTTAACTTATTAAATTCGATATTTACTTATTTTAGGCTGCCGGCTTCAATATTCTAGAAATCTCATGAGAGAAAAATATGCGCTCGCTATATAGGACTAAATAGAAATATAAAATTTGTCACTTAAGCTGATTGATGCTGTATTCAACGTACCGAGTCCAGAGTTTCGTAGACGAACCTTTTCGTAATCGTTCGGTCCATTCGTCTGGAGATATCATCAATTTCTGCTGATTTTCGTAATTTTTATGTTATTTTTAAGAAATATGCGCTTTTTATTAGTGTTAGGTTGAATGTTTCTTCTTTGTGCGTGTCTATGTGTACATACACGTAAGTACGTGTGTGTATTCACGTCCGTATGTGTGTGTGTATGTGCGCACATGAATATAAAAGTGGACATTGAAGTGAACACGCAATGGCGATCGTCTGTTTTATGCTTAAAAGCAATCCCCGGGTTATTTATATTAACGTCCGTTCGATCCCTGCCATTGTGCATTTTAACCCAATAAGTGTAGCATACCTTAACACTATAAATTTGATCCTATATATTTGCACATCCTGGTATCATATGATATTTTCAAATACACGAAAAGCTACTTATTAGGATCACTTTATTCCTAAGTCTTTCAAATAACAATAACCAAAGCAAAGCAAAAAAAAACTAAAACATTTTAAATTCATTGTTTTATATTCAAATATATGAATTTTAATACGAAATATATTAACTTTAAATTATTATTCAAATTTATTCCATATTAATTCCTAGTTTTATGTTCTATTTATTTGATAGCATTAAACGTTTGCTAACATTATCAGAGATTCTAATAATCGTTTGCCAACATCATCAGCGATTCTAATCATTTTTTTACTAACATCATCATTGATTCTAATAAATTTTTCTAACATCATCAGTGATTCTAATAAAAGTTTGCTAACATTATCAGTGGTCCCAATAAGCGTTTGCTAACATTATAAGTAATTCTAAACATTTAATAACATTAATAATAAGTGATTCTAATTAACGTTTGCTAACATTATAATTGATTTTAATAAATGTTTGCTAACATTATCTATGATTCTAATAAACGTTTGCTAACATTATAAGTGATTCTAATTAAAGTTTGCTAACACTATAATTGATTTTAATAAATGTTTGCTAACATTATCTATGATTCTAATAAACGTTTGCTAACATTATAAGTGATTGCAATAAATGTTTCCTAACATTATCAGTGACTGTAATGAAAGATTGCTAACATTATTAGTGATTCAATAAATGTTTTTTAACATTATCAGTGATTCATAAAGTATTCCTCACGCCATCAATGATTCTAATAAGCGTTTGCTAACATCATCACTGATTCTAATAAAATTCTTCGCTGAAATAGCAACAAGGGTTATTTTTTCCAACTCCGTTCTAATTAAATGAATTTTGAATACATATTGCAAATAAACAATGTGCTTCCCCGTTTCTAATATATGTGTAAAGGAAAAGATTCGCAAGTGTTCTCGCAAATAAATTTAAGATGTGACTAGCGACGGTATTGTAAAACATATACCCTGTGTAGTCAAGTGGATGGCTGCAATGTCGTAATTGTGACCCGGAAGAAAAATCCAATAAAGAATTTTTCTGAAACGCCAACAATCTCTAAGTTGGTATGAATGGATGAAGAGAAATATGAACGGATGATTTATTGGTATGCGTGGGAGGACAACGTATTTGGTGCAACTGAATATAGGCGGGTATTAAAACTGTTTATGATTCATGCCTTCTCTGCATGGCTATATGTACGGGTAGGTATTATAGAATGAAAAGAGAAATGGCAAGTACGAAAGAAAGAAAGAAAGAAAGAAAGAAAGAAAGAAAGAAAGAAAGAAAGAAAATAAAACAAATGGAAAGAAAGAAAGAAAGAAAGAAAGAAAGAAAAAGAAAGAAAGAAAGAAAGAAAGAAAAGGAAACAAATGGAAAATAAAACAAATGAAAAGAAAGAAAAAAGAAAAAAAAGAAAGAAAGAAAGAAAGAAAGAAAGAAAGGAACTGCGGTGTATAGAAAATAAAACAAATGGAAAGAAAGTAAAAAAGAAAGAAAGAAAGAAAGAAAGAAAGAAAGAAAGAAAGAAAGGAACTGCGGTGTATACAAAATAAAACAAATGGAAAGAAAGAAAGAAAGAAAGAAAGAAAAAGAAAGAAAAAAAAAAAGAAAGAAAGAAAAAGAAAGAAAGAAAGAAAGGAAAGAAATAAAACAAAAGAAAGAAAGAAAGAAAGAAAGAAAGAAAGAAAGAAAGGAACTGCGGTGTATACAAAATAAAACAAATGGAAAGAAAGAATGTAAGAAAAAGAAAGAAAGAAAGACGGAAAAAGAAAGAAAGAAACTGTGTATACAAAATAAATAAATGCAAGAAAGAAATTTAGATATATACAAAATAAAATACAAGTGGCAATAGATATATATATATATATATATATATATATATATATATATATATATATATATATATATATATATAGAGAGAGAGAGAGAGAGAGAGATAAATAGACAGATATCAATAGACTAACATAGAACTAATGACAGAAAGGAAAAAAAAGAAACAAAGGAATGTCGTTGTCTACAAAGAAACAGACATTCCCAATAAACAAATGTAATTTATACATTACATGCATAATTGCATGTTAGATATTTTTGAAATTCGGATTTGCCGTCTCTCCCCGGGGAATCATCATGATGTGCTCCGCTATTTAACGTTATTTTATGTCCATTATTCTGATGCTCGTCTATCAACCGGGCGACATTTTGCGATGTTCAACAATGTTTCGCCAACAACCTGGAATACCATTTTCGCTACTCTGTACCTTGTTATTTCTGAAAGTACGTTTAACTATTACTTTGTTAAATACTAGCTGAGAGGCGTTTGATAGCTCATCATTTTCTTCGCCCATTCATTAAACAATATCAGCAGAGTTCCCTATGAATATACAGAAAGCATGATATCAAATCGTATTAATCAAATCTGCACGACGTCCTCACAAAACATGGCCTGTCCTGGCACAAGGCTGTAGTAATAGTTGTTGATAGATCTTATGGGCGAATATTTAATCTATTGCGAGCGTGCATCTTTGGTCATTTTTATTATATTTACTCAATGTTGAGTGGTCATCAACAAACCTACAATGGTGTAGCGGCCAGTAAAATTGGAATAATGTAAGAATAACTTGCAGGACAAGATTCCAAAAGAGTCTCTTTATTTTAGACGCCTTATATTTTTTTATAGGTGTTTACTGAACATGTTTATTGAATTTATTTTAATTTCGTTACAAACAAAGAAAAGCATGATGGATTGCTATGTAGTATCCATCCTCTTATATGGAAATAAATACTGTACACTGAAAATTCCATGGATGGTGCGAGTAAGCAAAGAAGTCTTAAAAATTGGCAACAGAAAGAATACTCAGAATCAACTGAAATTCATTAGACACGTAATGAAGAAAGCGGGGCTTGGATAACCTAACCTTCACGTTGCATATTAAGAGAGGAGTGGGAGACAACCTGATGAGCTTATGAGGAAAGATGGCGGAACGGGAAGGCGGGAGATTAGCTAAGGGAGAAAAATTACTAAGAGCCAAACAAGTAAGGAAATCGTGGAGAGCCATGATTGCCTGTATTCCGAAGGGAAGCGGCACATAATAGTGTCTTATTATAATGGACCACCCATTGATAATCAACCAGATAAAAAATGGCTTGCAAAATAAGCACGCAAACTAACATTCTATATTAAGCGTTCTTCTTTCAACTGTGTCGGTACCAGTTCAGAATATGCTGGTCTGGTCCAAATTCCAGAGGCACCTGGATCGAACTGAGTTGCTAACCATTGCTCTTCGGCAGACGTCTTCTTCATCAAGGTGTATTTTTAAGTAAATGCTGCGGCTTATATAATTATTCTTGGTAAGCTAAAATTATAAGAATAAAAAAAGAATTGCTGACGTTTATATAATGAAAATGAGTCAGAAAAGAAAGAATGAATACTAATGGTACTATTAGATGTTTCCTTATAAGGAAACATTTGGTATTCATTGACCGAGCAGCCAGTACAGCTTCTGATTGAAATTTATAAAATCTTTCTCTTAAAAGATTTTTTCAAGGGAATAGGTTTCACAAGAATAGTAGCTGTTATCGCTCTTTCCAGATTTAGTGTGGAATGTCAATAATCTATGTTATTATTTTCTCTTTGGGTTACATGCGCTATAGATTTTAGTTGTTGCTGCTGTTGATAGTCTTCAAGTAATGTGGTTTCTGTTATTTAGTACAGTCCATTGCTTATGATTCTATAGCGCCAGTCTTGAATATTCAAAAAAGAATGATCTTTGCCAAAAGCCACAGGCTCCACTCACTTAAAGCCAGTTTTAACCAGTTTTAGAAAACGGTTGTATTCAGCTGACAGTTTAGATATTTCTGAACGGGTTTGTGGCCATTCGTGGCATCTATATGAAAGTCTCGTTCAGATGAGGCTATTTAAGAACATGGCTCGAGTTTTCAGGTTGATGTTTTAGTTTTGTAGCAATTGGCGGTGTTGGGCGACACTACCCCTGACGCAGCCTATTGTATTTCTCAATTTCTTCTTCACTTGTACTAAATTTATTATAACTGATCCATACGTCGAGGTATTTGAATTGCTAAGTATTTACTAATGAACAAATGAAACAAAAAGGTGGTGAAAAATTGAAACCGTGTTAAAAACACATTGAAATCATTGGAGAAATCTTATTAAAAAATATTCGCTTTCCCGCAGGATACGTAAAATGTTATAAGATTTGGCGTGCTTTGAATTCTCGACCACGAAGAAGCTGCTTGTCAGGCAAATCTCAAAGAGATGTTTTGAACCAGACCTTTCCTCGAAATATCTGTTCACAGTTCCGTTTAGGAATGGATTTTTTCATTTATTAATCCGACATATTTAGTATATAAATAAAGTATTAAGGAATTGCTTAAACGTTATATTTAATGGATACTCATATATAAGTAGATGTTCTGCTTTTATTTATATACTAATTAGTATATTTATTTATTTACATCTAGAACTAGAATTATGTATACACCATTTCTTTCTTTCTTTCTTTCTACTTGTTTTATTTTGTATACACCACAGTTCCTTCCTTCCTTCCTTCCTTCCTTCCTTCCTTCCTTCCTTCCTTCCTTCCTTCCTTTCGTTCTTTCTGTTTATTTTGTATACACCGCAGTTTCTTTCTTTCTTTGTTTCTTTGTTTCTTTCTTCCGTACTTCTACTACTTCGGATTAATGAAGGAAAACTCCATTCATTATATATATATATATATATATATATATATATATATATATATATATATATATATATCTTGTTCCTCTTCTTGTAACGGCATTCACCCGAGGTGGGTTGAGCCGGCTCCAATATTGGAGTTTCATGGGAATTTGAATTCACAAGCGGTCCCCAACCCGCATGTATAGCACATGAGATTTGATTATAGTGGTGAAGGTTTCGTGCAGGAAGATCCACACTTTTTGAAGGGCCGAATACAGAGACCCGGTGCACTACGTGCCACAAGGTCCCCAAACAACCCTCCGCAGGTTTTGAATTCAGAGTTGTCCTTCTATTAGACCAGTTGCCATCCAAGGCTATAGAACTCAGTCTGTCCTGCTATTTACCCATAGCTGGACGAAGAAGAAGAGGATTCGCACCTTCCCCAAGGATCCCAAGAGTACGTAAGTGAATGTAATGAATTCTACTGGAATTCGAACTCGGCTCTCCGATTCCTCAATCCAAGCCGCTATCCTTTACTGCACCGTATATATTGTGTATACTTAGGCAGCAATTTTTCATTAATGCATGTTTCATTAAATAATATAGACAAGTTGTGTCTATTTATTTTAAGTAAGTTCCTTTCATATTGTCTGATAAGCTTAATAACATTATCGTTGAAAGACGAAAGAAAAATACCATATTGATACATGTTTAAATCCAATCTAAGCTTTCGGCTTACACAAGCCATTATCAAAGATGACAATTTCAATAAATCAAACAACACACGGACGAAACAACAATGATAGTCCGCCCTTGCTGAATAAAAATGTCCAAGTAACGACAAACTCGTATATACGAGACGCGGAAGCGAAAATAGCGTCGCAGCTCGAGACATCACACATGACCACGCGTGAGTGAAAAACAAGAAGTATATACGAGTTTGTCGTTACTTGGAAATTTTCATGCAGCAAGGGCGGACTATCATTGTTGTTTCGTCCGTGTGTTGCTTGGACAGAGTAAGAATATAATAATTTCTTTTTGAATTTTTAGGTCTGATTAATTGGATGGTGATTACGGTTCCAATATAATAACCATGGAATATTAGTGTTTGGTACTTTTATATTACACACACACACACACACACACACACACACACACACACACACACATATATATATATATATATATATATATATATATAAAAGGCTCAACGTATATATATATATATATATATATATATGGACACTCGTATTGAAGGATACCCGTCTACTAGAGCCGTTATCCAATCCCTATTGCAGACGCTTACTCAGGCGCATTTGTGTTTATTCACACACAGAGCCCACCTGTGGTTTATGCTACAACTATGCTGAGCAGACCTTAGTTACAGCTTCTGGGAAAGAGCGTGTTATCACTTTGAACAAGGCCAAGACGCTCAAGCCCTCGGCCACGATGACTTGTGACTTCGTGCTAACACAGCTATCAACGGCTCCTAAGGGTTCCGTCTACCCAATTTCACTCACAAGGCTTGGGTCAACCCGTGATATGGTTTTCGGTCAGTTTTCAAAGGTGCAGCACGCCGGGATCTACCAATACAGTCCGATAACATCAGCAAGTTTAAAATGGTCAGATTCAAACCCGAGCTTCATAGTCAAAATGCGAACATTCTAACCACTCGGCCACATACATACATACATACATACATACATACATACATATTATTTACATTATTCACACGATTGTCCTCATCTTTGTCGCCATATTTATCACAACGCTCCGGCCTTCTTCAGATGGTTGGAATGTCAAACTGAACCCTTTATTTCGCTCACTGGGGTAGACTGTTCTAGTTCCACATGCCATGTTTTGATGGATGTCAGTTATCAGTTATCTCCTGTTAATTTCCCTCTGAAAGTTCTCCACTGCCTTAACCGGATATTGAACTCACACTCTTTTTGTCTGGTCAGTGGATTTAACCAACACCTTTATCCACTGTGCCATGTGTCCTTGAGGACAGTCCAACCACCTGAAGAAGGCCGGAGCGTACAACGGCCGAAACGTTGTGATAAATATGGCGACAAAGATGAGGACAATAGTCCGAATAATGTAAATAATGTATATAATACCTCATCTCAGAAATATAGAATATATATATATATATATATATATATATATATATATATATATATATATATATATATATGTCCATTTTAAGTCTATCTATATGTCTATGTCGACACTGTACTTTGAGTACAAAAGATATTAGCATATCTCTGCCTACAGTTACAAGGAGATAGATACAAATATATATATATATATATATATATATATATATATATATATATATATAGATAGATAGATAGATAGATAGATAGATAGATAGATAGAAATGCATAAGAAGTTCTGTGTGATAATACCTCTCGGAAAAGGACATAATTAACATTGTCGTGAAAAAAGTGAAATTTTTCGAGTTTCATTTGCGACAAAACAAATTTCATTACAGTTATGAGAATACGTAAGTAACCAACTCATTTGCCTGTGGTAGTTGCCACTTTTATTTGCCGTGCAATTCATCTGACGTTTTTTGACAATCATTTCTTTCTTAGCCCACTTTTTCATTTGCTATTGATACGGTTGTTGCGGTCTCCCTTATAAGTATCTTCCAGGACGGAAATAGATTCTGCACATAAAAACGAAAACTATGCTCCGCTATTTCTTACGTTTCTCTTTTTATATATATATATATATATATATATATATATATATATATATAGTGTATTTACTCAGCAATCGTTCTTGTATTTTGTATTATTCTTTTTCTAGTATGCGAATAATGTTTTGCAAACGTGACTGTTGATGTATAAAATACCCAAAATTATACATTGGACCAAATTTTCTGAAACAATTCACTGCTTACAATAGATTTGATTTTCTTTTCTTCTCTTTACTTACACACAACCCTATTGAGGAGTCATGTCAGTCCAAACCTTGGACCCAATATAAACTATTTCCACTTCAAAAACACCCACATTTGGCAAACGCTTTTCGTTTAGTAAAAAATGATCAATAAAATTTATAGACATAAAATGTCTATTTTTTTTTTAATAAGAAATGCATACATACATACATGATTGTGGCACCCCGAAGCGATGTAATGGTTAGCAAGCTTGTCTTGCTAGAACATTTACTACTGAGTAGTGAGTTCGATCCTTGTGCCACTTCTAAGCTAAGCTTGGAAAATCACTATGCATAATGATTGTCATTTCTTTGCAAAAATAATACAATCTCTTCACTTGGTACCATGTGCGTGTGTTTATCATTCAGAATTGGATCAATTCCATCATTTATACCCGATCTAATGCTCTGTTCTGGGCTCGTAAGTGATCGCCAAGGCCAGCTTCACTTTTACAACCTCTTATACACGTGGTAAACACAAAGTTTGTCTGAGTTACCTATGTTGGAAACTTGCCTGTACATGTGATGTTTAAATTTTACAACCTCTTATACACGTGGTAAACACAAAGTTTGTCTGAGTTACCTATGTTGGAAACTTGCCTGTACATGTGATGTTTAAATTCTGCAACACACTTTCAAATGTTGTCACAAAACTCGCATGAATAACCTGCAGGTATTTCTGGTAGGCTTTCATTTACAGGTGTTTGCACCTGACCCTCTCTGGTGAAAAATCGTCATCAGTTGCACCACCTAAATCTAAAGATAACTTGAAGCTGCTGATGATGTCAAAAAACCCGAAACTTTACAAAGATTTTTTTTTTTTTACAATCCATCTGTAGACAATGATGATATTATTTTTAACGAACTGTCTCAGCTTGACATCATAAATGAAATGCTGGCTCTTTTTATAGCTAGAGGAAATCAAGAAAACAATCAAGATGATTAACACCTGGAAAGAATCTGGTGTTGATGCCATTCCAATTATGATCTCAGGTGAGTGGCTAAACCAGTCTCCGAAAAGGCGACTTTTATGCAAATACCGCAAGTGTGTTGGTGTCCTAATAGCTCTGGGAGACATCCTATTTCCCCTCTCATAATGGCGCGCTTTGAGATGCCAGACAATCACAGAAAACTGAAGACAGAGATCTCGAGGCGAATAATAATAAAAGTATGGTAACTCATTCTTAGAACTCTGTCGAGTCGTGACAGCGAAGATTTTTTATTAGGGAGGGGTCCATATCTGAAACAAGATTCGATTGGCCATACAATGGTTTACTTTTATTTGGTTTATCCTAAGAAAAGTTAACGTGTTAAATGGCACATAGCTTAATTTTACAATAACTAAAGCCAAAATATAAAAAAATCATCTTAGCGTGTTATTCTATCTATCTATCTATCTATCTATCTATCTATCTATCTATCTATCTATCTATCTATTTCCCCATTCGCCATGGGCAATGTTCCACTGGGAAGGCGGATATCAACTCTTGACAGCTTTCTTTTCTTGTATTTGTCTGTGCTCCATATTCTACGTTTCCTTTCATGTTAACAAATAGCCTCGTCTAATCAAGACTTTTATATAGATGCCATGCGTGGCGCCAAACCCTATCTATCTATCTATCTATCTATCTATCTATCTATCTATCTATCTATCTATCTATCTATCTATCTACATTTGTTTCTTCGTTATCTATCTATCTATCTATCTATCTATCTATCTATCTATCTATCTATCTATCTATCTATCTACATTTGTTTCTTCGTTATCTCTCTATCTATCATATGGATGTCATGCATGGCGCCAGACACTATCTATCTATCTATCTATCTATCTATCTATCTATCTATCTATCTATCTACACTTGTTTCTTCGTTATCTATCTATCTATCTATCTATCTATCTATCTATCTATCTATCTATCTATCTACACTTGTTTCTTCGTTATCTATCTATCTATCTAGCTAGCTAGCTATCATATGGACGTCATGCATGGCACCGAACCCGTTCTGAAATATCTAAACTGTCAGCTGTATACAACCGCTTTCTAAGATCAAAGATTAGAAATGGCTTTGAGCTAGTGAAGCCTGTGGGTCTTGGTGTAGACCCATTCTTCTTTTAACATCGTGGACTGGCACTACAAAATTCCAAAGAACGATACCAAATAACACAGACCTTATCAATAGCAGCAACAACTAAAATGGATAGCACTCGAAGAGAAAATAATGACATAATCAAGATGCTGTTATTCCACATTACTTCAAATCAAAAGTTAGGAAAGAAGAAACAGTACTGAAAAGAGTGATAACAGATACTGCAATTAAGAAGTATATTTTCCTGAAAAATTGTTTTAAGAGGAAGAATTTTATAAATTTCAACCGACAGAAGTACTGGCTGCTCGTTCAGTGAATGTCAAATGTTTCCTTATAAGAAAACAGCTAATACTACTGTTAGTATGATGTTATTTATTGTTATGTTATATAGTTATATTATATTATATATATTATATTATATGTATTATATTATATATTATATTATTATATATTATATTTATTATATATATATATTATATATTATATTATATATATTATATTATTATATATTATATTATATATATTATACATATTATATATTATATTACATATATTATATTATATTTTATATTATATTTTATATTATTATATATTATATTTATTATATATATTATATTATATATATATTATATATTATATTATATATATACAGGGTGTTTCAAAAAATTTGATATCATTTCGCAATCTAATAACTTTGTTAGATCTCCTTCAAATGACTTCAAATTTTAATACCATCTTTATGTTTAATGTTTGTTTTATATTTTTATGTTTTTGTGTTTTTCTTATTTGTATTTTTATGTTCTTTAATCTTTAATCTTTTTCTTTACAGGTATAAAAATGCCGTGTCTCAGGCGGTGCGCATATTGATCATTTGTGAAATCGCTTTTGAATTTCTCATTTAGATTTGGAAGAATAAATCTTATGATCTTCAACATTAATACTTTTTAATTTCATTTGCCTTAATCATGTACTTTCTGTGATATTTACATCTCAAAGGATATCAAATTTTTTGAAACACCCTGTATATTATATATTATATTATATATATATTATATATTATATTATTATATATTATATCTATTATATATTATATCTATTATATATATATTATATATATTGTATTATATATATTATATTATATATATTACATATATTATTATATATTATATATATATATATATTATATTATATATTATATATATGTTATATTATATTATATAGTTATTTATTATTAATTATTATGATGTTAATGCTATGTCCGTCGACAATAAATTCCAGTACGTCCTCTAATTCTCTTAATAGTATTTCACCGTACAAATGTCAAGTATTATCGTCATATCTTAACTATCCAATCTTCACTTTCCGACTTTGGTAGAGATCAAAATCGTTCACGCGGTTTCGTAGGGTATGATTTATTTTCCAGTGTCTCGCACAGACGTTACTTTATCGCTACTTCTAAGTATTCAGATGAGTCTCCAGCCTTTAGTTCCACCAGTTCTTGTCTTTACAGCAAGGACTTGCCATGATTCTTCTGCGGAGTTGAAACCGACACATTTCCTCCGTATTCCATTTATAAGGAGGAAATTCCATACAGAGTTTTTGTTGTTGTTGTTGTTGTTTTTTTGAAACAAAGTTTTGCCTGTATGTTTCACTGAATATTGCAATCTCAAATGACCATAGCACGTTGAAACACCGGTTCTCGTACGATCACCGAAGTTAAGCAATGTCGAGCATGGTCAGTACCTAAATAGGTAACTGCTTGGGAATACCAGGTGCTGGTAGCTTGTATGTGCGGGTGGTGTAATGGATAACATCTCGAAAGGGGAAGGAAGGCTGGTATTCAATCTGTCTCATCTTAAACTTAGCTAGCCATGATTACTGCCCTAAACACACCTCAGTATTCTTTACACTAAAACAACGCATTCTTACCATTTTTACTACAGTCACCATAATACCTCAAGTCTCTATAGCGGAAAGTTCATCCGAACAATTACCATAAGATATTTATAGAAAAAGTACATGGAAAGTGACTGAAGCCGAGACACTAGGTCTGAACCAATATTCTTGCTGCCCTTTTTATTTTATCAAGAATCTCTAAGTATATATCAGGAATACCGAACCATATGTGACAGCAATATTTAAAGCCAGAAAGATTGGTAAATTTATAAATATGTTAGCTCTTGGAGATAAAAATTGCACAGATAATTTCTGGAGCTCGATACCATAGCGGAAAGTAATATTTACTTTGAAAATACAAAAATGTGGCATAAGGCCAAAATAGGGGATAAGGGAAGGTTGGTATTCAATCTGTCTTATCTTAAACTTAGCTAGCCACAATTACTGACCTAAACATACAACAGTGTTCTTTACACCAAAACAACACATTCTTACTTACCATTTTTACTACAGTCACCATAATACCTCAAGGTCTCTATGAAGACATAACAGGTTCCTATATGTACAATCGAAATTTGAAAACGGAGAGTCGTGTTCGAATTCTAGTCGTTTTTTTTTTTTTTATATTTACTTACGCAAAAATGCGCTTGTGAATATGAGTCCGCCTCTTTTACCCAAGCTATGGGTTAATTAGTAGAACTTGTATCAGTAAAAATAATTATTATCTTCAAAGAATTCTTACCATCTAAAATCATTTTTTGCCTTTAAATAAGCTATAATGGGTTTATAAACCGTAAAAAAACAAATCAATCAATCAATCAATCCAATAGTGCCCATCCATTGGCTGCAGTATCCCAGATTGTAATAAATAATCAGTAATGTACGACGATGAATTCATATATTGTTTATAGAGAAGAATCAAAATAGAAGAAAACAAAACATGCAATCTAAAAATATTTTCTGGCTTTAAATAACCTGCAGATGGGTTGCTAAGCCGTAAAAATCAATCGATCAAGTCAATCAACCACTCACTATGTATCCTCCTTATTTTCATAATCTTCACTTCATTCCACTTCCTCTTATGTTCATATCGCTCACATTATCCATTAACCCTCTACCTTAAGTGGCTTTTCAGCCTTGCAATTGTTGAAATTTAATGTAAAAAATATTGAATAAATCCATAAGAAAAAACATACTTGTCGCATTCTATTTTTGTGTAGTCAGTTCATTATCTATTCGCATACAAACTGGCTGTTCTCAATTCAAATTGTGGTTGATCCGTTGATCACTGTTTTGTACACTGCAGTAGACAAGCATCAACAGAGAGAAGCCAAAGTTCAACGTCATATTTGCTTGTGTTGGTATTTTCAACCGACACAAAAAGCATAATTTGTAATCACATGGGGAGAAATGTCGGCTACAATTGGTGACGATCGTAATTTCTGCATTCACCATAAGCCCAGTGCGGCAAGAAGCGAGAAGGAGAAAACAGGAGCGCTTACATTGTATCAAAATCAATTTCGATTTGACTGGACCTACGTCAAGGTTAAACGCTACTGCCAGGGAAAATGATTTGCGAAAATGCTCACTCATCATCTCTCAGTGGCCTGCTAATGATCATGCAGCCGGTAATAATATCTGGGGCAGCGTACACAGAGGCCGATACATATCTATCCCAAAAATATTAGTGCTAAAGAATTATTAGCAGGCAAACCATTCATTTCTTATTCCTTTGATAAAAAGCAAGTCCCACTCAAACAGCTCCTTCTCCAGAACTGTTACTGTGTGGAACAAACCCCCCAAGAGAATGATTCCCTGGCCATTACAGTCTTGATCTCTTTAATTCCAGAATCAAGCGATATCTATCCTACTCTCTTACTTCCAACGAACTTACTGAGAAATCCCCAACTTTGATTGGCCTTTGGGACCTGTATCTGGTGAACTAACAGTAAAGAAATCTCAGCTGACCTTCAAACTCAGTTCACCGACTCTGTTTTCGATGTTGATAAACGTTAAGCCACTTCTCAAGGAGAAATCAGTGAATTCATGTCTTTACAATGAATATTCGTGATAAGTGAACTGTAAGAAGCCTCAATCGAGATTCGATCTCGTTTGGTCGATTCCGTTTACCATACTTGCAAATCTTGCCTTCATTTAAAATTCCGATGTAAAGCCCAGAGTGTAACAGCAGCAAATCTATACCCCTTCCCAAAGTATATACAGTGTAACCCGGATATAAGAGTGTTGTCGGGACCGGTGAAGAAGTCTCTTATATCCGGGTTTGGTCTATTTTATATACATTAACACAGGCTCTAATTTGGGACCAGAGAAAATCTCTCTTATATCCGGGTTTCTCTTATATCCGGGTCTCTTATATCCAGGTTACACTGTACTTCCCTAGAGTATAGTCAACTTCCTGAGAGCAATTCCCTGCGTCTGCTCGGTCTCACGCTGACTGCTGACCTGAGATGGAACAAATACATTGAGTCAATTGCTTCTTCCACCGCGAGGAAAGTTGGCTCTCTGTGCCGCGCCAGGAAATTTTTCTCCCCGGCATCGATACTTCAAATATACAAAACAACCATTCGCCCTTGCATGGAGTATTGCTGCCATATATGGGCTGGAGCACCTTCTGCTTACCTCGGAGTTCTTGACAAGATCCAGAGACGGATATGTAATCTAATTGGCCCTGATCTTGCGTCTCGTCTGCAGTCACTCTCTCACAGACGCGCCGTCGCCTCTCTCTGTCTTTTCTACAAATACTTCCATGGTAACTGCTCTGACGAGCTGCTTTCACTGGTTCCCAGACTCCATGAATTCAAGCGCCCTACGATGCTGGCATCCCGCTCCCACCCTTACACCGTAGAAACTTTCAAATGTAGCCGTCTCTTCTACTCCAATAGCTTCATACCTACCACCGCCAAGAGTATATCAGCCCTTTAGAATATAGTCCGCCTAAATTTTATCCGCTCTGTAGATTATACTCGCGACCAAAGTATATCAACCTTCCACCGCCCAGATTATATGCGCCTCCTAGAGCGTAGCCTCACCTAGAGTTTATCCGTCCCCTAGAGTATACGCCTGCCCAAAGTATATCCGACACCTAGAGTATATCACCGCCCGAATTATATCCGCCCCGGGAGTATAACCCCACTCAAAGTATATCAGCCTCCTAGAGTACACTCTGCCCGAAGTATATCCGTCCCTAGAGCATAACCCTGCCCAACGTATTTATGCCCACTAGAACATAACCGCATCCCAAATATATCA
>CAHIKZ030005066.1:4872500-5075000 GCA_903632075.3 Acanthosepion pharaonis
GCTCCCAGATAGCGGGGCCAAGACCGAATTTGCATTTCCCAACTCCCATCGATAGTGGAAATAATCGATTTTTCATGCTTCTACGGCAGTTTACATGTAGTTTGCGGCCATTTTCTACTGGTCTGAGTGAGAGCCAATAGCTGACTGACACGAATGTTAACTAGCATGCTAGCATGCAAAAAAAATCGATAGCTGCATTCGTCACAAGTGGGAAAAATTCAAATCTGCATGACACTTTACTCCAATTGGCTCATTCGCTTGCTTAAACTCAACGTTGATTCTGATTCCGCAGAACTGGGTTAAGTGTGAAAAAGTATTTGTTGTTAACATTCTTTTTTCATTCGGTTTTTCCAGTTACGAGTCCTTTTTTAAAGCTGATCGTTTTGTGTTCATTTTGTTTAGTTCTTTTTTTCGTAACAGATTTAATGTTTAGTTTAGAGCTTATAAAAATTCGCAGTGTGAGATAGGCAAGAAGTAAGGCATATAGCAACATCAGCACGGCAAAAGGCACTCCTTTAAAGGCAAGGAAGGGAAAAAATATTTTAAGTCAAATGATAGCGATCGCTGTATGAATCGTACGATTTTTGAATCAAGCACGGGCAACGCTGTTTCATGCTGCTAGTATTACATATTGTTTACACCATATTCCTTGTTATTAAAGTAAAAAGTGATTTTCTGGTTTTCCATAATAACTTTAGACTGCAGGTTTTTTTTATAATAAATCCGGTAACTTTAATATTTAATATTTAATCTTGAAACTACCTATGAATTTAACTCAAGTTTTGTTTTGTTCTGTTATTTTTTTTTTTTTTTTTTTGACGTTTAAATTCATCGTTTCAAATTTGCCACTAATTGTTCAAATCAAATTCGGGATGTTTTGATTTGCATAATAACTTCAGAGAGGCTATATATATATATATATATATATATATATATATATATATATATATATATAGTATAATAATGTAACAGTAAAATAACATGTGCGTATGTGTATATGTATGTGTGTGTGAATACACTATATTTAAGGAACCATTTTATATATATATATATATATATATATATATATATATATATATATATATATATATATATATATAATTACTATTATTATTATTAAAATGAACGTACAAGTGATGTCTTTTCATGCATTTCACCTGGTGTCGAAGAATTCGATTGATGTCGCCTAGAAAAATTTTAAAATCATTTCGACCATCGTTATTCATTTTCAAGGAAAGAAGGCAGTGGTCAGGACATAACCAGCGGGCCTCTATGCTACTAATAGTCCAGAATTTTAAATGAACGAGTGTTCACATACTATACTTATGGAATTCCTTTTAACTTCGCGAGACTAAAATAACTTTACTGTTAAAAAGCATTACACTCCTTTACAAGTGTCTAACTGACATTAAAAGCTCAACAGGCTAATACACCCTCTTACTCTCTCTCCATATATATATATATATATATATATATATATATATATATATATATATATATATATATATATATAAATATATATATATAGATAGATAGATGAATGATAGACCTAGTGGCCAGACAAACCTACCTAGGTTTCACCTAAACAGATCGTCAGGGAAAGTTTGGCCAAACTTTCCTGACGATCCGTTTAGGTGAAACCTAGGTAGGTTTGTCTGGCTCACTAGGTGTATCTAGGTCTGCTCTACTACGGTTGTATTGAGCGCTTTTGTTAGTTAGTTGTTTACTCGTATCGGGTTTTTTTTTCTTTGGGCTTCAGACCTGTATCTGTGCGATTTTTGTCGACAGAAGTTCATGTTTGTAGCTCTTTCTTTTTTAAGACCTTTTTCCCTCGAGATTGATTTGATTAGCAAATCAAAATTCGAGGGTTTTTCGAAACGAGTCTAGTTATCTATATATATATATATATATATATATATATATATATATATATATATATATAATATTTATGAACAATTATAACAAAAAATATGTTATATGCCGCTACATAAATACCACCATGTTTCAGCACTATATGTGCTTCTTCAGGCGGTGGAGAATAAACGATCAGTTTATCTATAAAAACGATCGAACAAACACATTGACCAAAGGTTCACTGAAAGACTAGGTAGCAAACAAGAATTGATCATATTTATAATAAAAATATCGGCGCCGGAAGAATCCAAAACTTAGATTTATTAATCTCAAGCTTATTGGTTAATATATATTCCCAACCTTTAAATGTCCCTTAGGAAGAAAAAATTTGTTGATCATATCTGAAGTTGAGCCTCCAAAAATTTAGATTTGAATGATATGTCATCGTCCGCCAATTCAAAGCATACAGCGCGTCTCATACGACGTCGCTGGTTTTTTTTTAATATATATAAATATAAAAATTAAAATATCTTGAGCCTGTATATGTACAAAAATTGACTTGCTTACTATGAGCCGGTCAGTGTACAAAAAATGAGTTTTCAGTGAGAGTACTTAAATCTATTAGCATTATTATACAATTCTGAAACATGCTCCACACACACACACACACACTCACACACACACACACACACACTCACACACACACACACACACACACACACATATATATATATATATATATATATGAGAAGACTCTCAATTAAATTTATTAAAAATAGAGCGTAAAAACAACCCCACAAACCGTACCGCTAACCGATGATTATGGAGGCTTAATCCCTTTGAAGGCTTTCATTTATTAAATGATACCAAAGTTAAGCAATAAAATGTTTAGAATATCTTAATTGATTGTTTGAACCGATTTTTCAAAGTCATGACGATATTTTCATTTTTACTTTGTTCAAGATTTTGTCCTTTTGAAACCATTTTCTTTTCGACATTATGTCCATTTGTCATTTAGTCAGTTCGACTCTTTTTCTGTTCGGCTTTTTGTCCATTCGACAATTTTTTTCGTTCAATATTTGGTCCATTCGTCATTTTGTCTTTTGACCCTCTGACCTAATAGCTCTTGAAATGCTCATTACGGATTTGTTTCCGAAAGACAAACCAAAATTAAAAATAATTACAATGCTTTATTTAGAAATTCGTAAACCATCAGACTTGGTTATATTTCTGATTTTATTAAATTTTCTTAGCGATTTTCCTCTGCATTGTTTACTTTATATATTAAGTGACAGATTATTTTTTGTGCGTCTAAACAAAGTCGAAAACGGATGTTGAGTTTACGAGGATATCTGCTTTTATTGAATTGAATAGGTTGCTGGAAACATTTCTGTCGATTGAATCGGGCATTATTCTTTGCAAATATTTGTTATCGTCTGCAAAGGAAAGAAATCTGTAATTCCTGTCATTATCTCTACCATTGCTTATATTGTACAAAGCGGCGAAGAGGGAATGGTCGAATAACTTTGCATGACAAATATATTCCTGCGAAAAGAACATATATTTCTATCTGAAGAAATGATATTTTTACTACCAGCTCTGTACAAGAAACGTTATATAAAACATTTTCTTTATTAAAATTTATCCTATGAATTGTAGCTTCTCTTTGTCAGGACCAGACCAATTCAATGATTCCTGTCGGCAGTTGATCCTAGCCAGCCTTGTGATCTAAATCAAACACAACGTGGGATAAGGCAAGGATTGGATCGAAGTGATCTTATTCAACGGTCACCCGCGAGGATCGAACATCGAACGGACCGGCGATGCGAACGTCTCAACGTCTTATGGATGCTTAATCACTATTAAGGCAATTATTATTTATTAAATGATGTCAAAGTTAAGCAATAAAAAGTTTAGAATACCTTAATTGATTGTTTAAAACGAGTTTTTAAAATCATGATGATATGTTCGTTTTTACTTTGTTCAAGACTTTGTCCTTTTGAAACCATTTTCTTTTCGACATTATGTCCATTTATGATTCAGTCGGTTCGACTCTTTTCGATACTTTGATCGTTCGATACTAAGTCAGTTCGACACTCTGACCGAATACCACGAATCCAGGCCTGTCGCAACGATCTTACTTTCCAGATCAACATTTCCAATTCTGAACCTGATAAACCAATTCCGTAGAGTAATCTTGGCTATGACACAATCTCAGCACATATCTTTCTTGCATGTTTGTACATGGTCCTTGTTTTTTTTTTTTGTTATTGTTTTCTTCCTTCCCGGAATTAAATGACGAAAATGCCTCTCATTTTCCACCATTTTCACTTTTAACGTAAAAACATTTAAAATTCACAATCCACACGCGAATCATTTAGAATGCAACCTTTTTAGAATATGTAATATGAAAGTAACGTAATGTACCAAGCTACATTAACATCAAAAATGAAACCAGAAATATATATATATATATATATATATATATATATATATATATATATATATACACACACACACACACACACATATATATATATATATATATATATATATATATATATATATAATTTTTACATATATACAAAAACAATTTACTCACTACAAAGATGCAATCTTGTTTCGATGCATTTAGTTGCACTTCGACTTGTGAGAAACAGAAATGCAGAATTTTTCAAAAACATTTTCGGTTCCAACCAGTCGAGGTGCAACTAAATTCACCGAAACAACCTTGCATCTTTGTCGTGAGTAAATTGTTTTTTGTCTATATGTAAAAAAAATGATAATAAATAATTATTGCTCTACTCTCGGTATTGAGTTCTTTTTTGAATTGATGCTGTGAACATTAGAATTTATATTATTATTATCGTTCTCATTAAATTCGGATATACATATATACATATATATATATATATATATATATATATATATATATATAGATATATATATATATATATGATGAAGACATGTCTCATTAAATAATTTAGACAAGTTTTGCCTTATCATTTTTAATAAGATCATCTCGTAATTATGGGCATGTTTCTTAATATCCTTATTAAAGGTAGAAAGAATATTACTATATTCATGCATATTCATTTCATTCCGAGTACTTTCGACATTAGCACAATGTCGTCTTCAATGTCTTGTTGTCATTATTTTTCTAAGACAAATTTGCTGTGTTCATCTTAAAATTAAATTTAATTTTCATATTAACACAACAATAGCCAAAAATACATTTAAAAAGCTAAGCAGGATACTAAGAAATAGAAAAAAAATCGCTAGAAACAATGAAAAGAGTACTTAAATGTTACGTAATTTCTGTTTTCCTGAATGACACTGAGTGCAGGACAATCTCCTCAAAGATGAAGGACAGTCTTGAATCAACAGAAATGTGGTTCTACAAAACGATGTTGAGGATACCATGAACCGAACATGTGAGCAACGATGAAGTTTTAGAGAAAATGGAAACAAAAAAGATGCTTATAACTAAAACCAAGAAGAGACCGTTGATGTTCCTAGGGTACATTATGAGGAAGGAGGGCTAGGAGAATTTGATATTCCCAGGACAGATTGAAGGCAAGAAAGATAGAGAAAAACAACGTATAACATTTAGTGAGCTTGAGTAAAGGGATGGTGGAACAGGCTTTAGGAGAATTTACATAAAGACAACATTTATTAAGAGCTATAAGGAACAGGAAGTTGTGGAGAGCCTTGATCGTCTACATGTATGGCGGAACAGGGTTTAGAAGAAATAACAGAAAGACAACATTTATTAAGAGCTATAAGGAACAGGAAGTTGTGGAGAGCCATGATCGTCTACATGTATGGCGGAACTGGGTTTAGAGAAAATAACAGAAAGACAACATTTATTAAGAGCTATAAGGAACAGGAAGTTGTGGAGAGCCTTGATCGTCTACATGTATGGCGGAACAGGTTTTAGAAGAAATAACAGAAACACAACATTTATTAAGAGCTATAAGGAACAGGAAGTTGTGGAGAGTCGTGATCGTCTACATGTATGGCGGAACAGGGTTTAGAAGAAATAACAGAAAGACAACATTTATTAAGAGCTATAAGGAACAGGAAGTTGTGGAGAGCCGTGATCGTCTACATGTATGGCGGAACAGGGTTTAGAAGAAATAACAGAAAGACAACATTTATTAAGAGCTATAAGGAACAGGAAGTTGTGGAGAGCCATAAAGTGGAAGAATAAAATAAACCCTAAATACAAACCTTACGTATAAAAACCTTGGGAAAATATGGGTGAATTTTCCTTGTAGTGGACTCTTTTGTTGACATAAGAGTAGTGGCCCATTTTATTCTAGTATCGTGTAAAAGGAACTCTAAAATGGACACTGCCATTGTAGATTAATTTCACATTAAGCTATGTCTAAATATGTGTATATATTAAAAATAAATTTAATTTATAGACTGGAAATAAAATAGAGGAACAATCATTGTCTTTACTTATTGTATCTTTTATTTCTGTGTAATTTCAGGATGTGTTGAAAAATAAACAAGAATACGCTGAACAATTTTCAGGTTTTTGTATATAAATACATGACAATTTAAGTGTTACTAAAATATTCTTTTTCTTTCTTTCTTGCCTGCTCGATTAAACTAGTATATATGTATTACTCATGTATTACTCATATATGCGTAAATATATATGTACAAATATTTCACACTCGAGATGAAATACGATAGTATTCCTCTAACCTAGTTCTACTTTCAACAAGTATTTACAAGGACAAAATGTTTAACAATGAAATATAAAGAAAAAAACAGACGTGTCTAAAAGTGCACAAACAGCCAGTCGAACCTGTTAATCGCACAGATTATATTTCTGTATATTAAGAGAGAACGTTCTACAAGTGGCGCATGTAAAGCAAAAGATAAAGACAAAATCGGAAATAATGAAGACAGAATCGAAATTATACATATATATATGTATAGAGAGAGACACGCACAGAGAGAGATAGCGTAAGATAGATAAATAGATAGAAAGAATCAGAATACATATATATAGTGAGAGAGAAATATATAGAGATAGATAGATAGATAGATAGACAGTATCAGAATTATATATATATATATATATAGATAGATAGATAGATAGATAGAATCATATATGTATATATATATATATATATAGAGAGAGAGAGAGAGAGAGAGAGAGAGAGAAAGAGAGTAAGATAGACAGATAGAGAGATAGATAGAATCAGAATTATATGTGTATATATAGAGAGAGAGATAGATAGAATCAGAATTTTTATATGTATATATATATATGTATATATATATGTATATATATATAGGTAGATAGATAGAATCATATGTGTATGTATATACACACATATATATATATATATATATAAAGAGAGAGAGAGAGAGAGATAGAATCAGAATTTTAATAGATAGATAGATAGATAGATAGATAGATAGATAGATAGAATGAATATATGTATGTGTATAAAGATAGATAGATAGATAGATAGATAGATAGACAGACAGACAGATAGATAGATAGAAATGTTTCCAGCGCCTTTATTTAGTGAAAATAAAACTATTTTAGACTGTATATTCAATTTGTAGATTTCAAAAAAGAGGTTGTCGGAAACTTTTGCATACGCACACTTAATATATAAACTTATATGAAATTTTGACTATATAACGTTAAGGCAATATTAGTAATGGTTGTAGACCAGGTTAAGTGCATTTTCAAGGAAAGAGATTATGTTGAAATATTATTTCATTTATTTTATTTTATTTATTTTTTTGGCTAATTAGGCTACAAATTTATTGGTATACTAACGCAGATGCATGAATGCAGAAATCTGAACACAAAGAACGAGGCCAACTGGAGAATAAGGAAAGGCATTTAGTTAACCTTCGAACTCTTGGATACAAAAATAGAAATCTCTTTAGGCAACATCTAATTAATTTTTTAGAACCAGGAAGTAAGTCAGTATATATTTTGATATGAATTAAAATCATATTTTTAATTTTATTTTGAACTATTTTCATTTTTTTTTTTTACTTCTCTTTATTAAATACTATAATAAATGTAAAGTATTTATGAAAAAATGTTATGTGACGCTGAAAAAAATGCATCTGTAAATGTGCAAGATTGTACGGTGATTGAAAATATGTTCCAATAACTTGGATTGATTTTAAATGTGAATTAAATTTAAGCGTCTAATGATTTTTTTTCTTTTTCTTTCAGATTTAACAACTTAAGTCTTTGGCAATTTCAACCATGGAAAGATTAACAATCAAACAATGTGTTAAAGTTATCGAAGCCTATTATGAAAAGTGACGTTCAAACAGAAATGCATTTCCCACACTTCGTGATTTTATTGGTCAACATAATCGACCAACCGAGAGGGCAATTGGAAACGATGTAACGTTGTTGTAGACAGGTTCAATATCTGCGCGCGATGACGAACAGAGGTGTCTGGATTTTCGGCCACATTCACGTGCACTGCAGCAGTGTTTTCAGCTGAACGGCGTAAACGAGCACGCAATGGTGTTTTCACATCTGCCACCGACCATGTTTGTTTGAATTTACGAATAATTTTCTAATTGCATTCTTGAAACTTTAACACGTTTAACAGGTGGGCCGTGACGACGAGACGAGCTTCAAACCTACCTTGTCGAAATCTCAAATTGTACTATCAACCTTTTCCAACCCTGGCATTATTTGAAGGCTATGTTTTCTTGACTCGAAAGATCAAAGAAAGATGACGTTCCCTACATTTAAATATATTGGTCCCCTGATCAAGAATTACAATAAAGATTGAAAGCCCTCTAATAACTAGACAATAAGCATAAATACTGTCACAAACAGATATTATGAAGCGTGTTCCAATAACTTGGACCGATTTTAAATGTGAATTAAGTTTAAGCGTCTAATGATTTTTTTTTTCTTTTTCTTTCAGATTTAACAAATTAAGTCTTTGCCAATTTCAATCATGCAAATATTAACAATCAAACAACGTGTTAAAGTTATCGAAGCCTATTACAAAAATGGACGTTCAAACAAAAATGCATTTCGCGCACTTCGTGATTTTTTTGGTCAACATAATCGACCAACCGAGAGGGCAATTGGAAATGATGTAACGTTATTGTAGACAGGTTTAATTCCTGCCCGCGATGACGAATAGAGGTGTCTGGATTTTCGGCCACATTCTCGTGCACTGCAGCAATATTTTCAGCTGATCGGCGTAAACAAGCACGCAATGATGTTTTCTCATCTGCCACTGACCCAGTTTGTTTGAATTTACGAACATTTTTTTCCAATTGCCCTCTTGAAACTTTAACACATTCTTTGATTGTTAATCTTTCCATGGTTGAAATTACCAAAGACTCAAGTTGTTAAATCTGAAAGAAAAAGAAAAAAACAACTCCTTAGATGCTTGAAATTAATTCACATTTAAAATCGGTCCAAGTTATTAGAACACCTTTTATTATTAGTAGTAGTAAATGTTAAAGATTGTATCAATGTTAAGGATAGACCTGTGTGCTCAGTTCATGAAACTAAACTTAATATCAATCCAATATTAATAATGACTAGAATACCCGTGAAAATTTCACGGTTTTTCTATTTTAATATTCTGGTGAATCTTAATTTTTAAGTTATGGATCGAGTAAGCTTATGAGGATTTCTTTGACAATAAAATATCCTTAGAAATTCACTTAACGCATTGTCAAATATTTGAGCTTAACAACAAAATATTACAATAAAAGTTATAAATATAAAAGATAAGGGTACCTTACCTAAGTGCCATAATTATCAAGCGATTATTACAGATCATTACTGTTGTAATTTATATTTTATTACAATTAGATACCTTGTATTTTTGTCTTGTTGTGGTAAGTTTATGGTACCTCACCTAAGAGCAATGTTTTGTCAGATAATCTTGCCGATGATTGATACTGAACTGAGTTCGAACTAGGTACCCCACAATTGTTGACTTGAACCGTATTCAATTACGCAAGTGGTGTTTTGCAATTGTTAGCAAGCTAGACTTGCAGATAATTACATCACTGTTGAGTCCAAAATAATTATCACTCCCGTGACCTTGTGCCAGACTGCGTTAAAATTAGGGAGTCTTCAATATGTAGCTTACACCTTGAGTTGTCTCTTTTTGCTGGCAACCATGCATTTTGTCTTCTTCATTGGTCAGCGATTTTTTTTCTTGTTTCCGTCATTTTTCACCTTGCGAGTTGAGTTCCCTTTTGGGGCATGGTGACATTTTTTAGGCTGTCTTGCAAAATTTTAAGATGAAATACAGGGTACTTAATAAGCAGGTTTATTATGTGCATATCTACATAAAAATGTTTTGGTTGGTTAATTTAACGACATATCAAGTTTTGTTGCTTTATTTAATTTCGAATAGGACGCAAATCACAACGAATTAATGGAAAGGTAGACAAGCCCTTGGCATCGTGTGTGTTCTTGATGCATATCGGCTGATTGTGTTAAGCGTGTGTTTTATTTCACAAAATGCTCGTTTATACACCTCTTTATCGCAAGCTATATTGAGAATTAATGTCAGTTGCAATTAGGGATGGAGTTGTTATAAATACCAGTACTCTTACTCTTTCTAAACACACAGCATTAAATATTTACTAAGCTTACCCTAGCCTGGTTGAAGGCCCATGAGTTGTGGGACTAGTTTGAGAACTTTAGTGTTATAGGGAAAACCTTCATGTAAGTTTAGCCTTGTATGACTCGGATCAAACTCATTCAAACGACTTCTGATCTACAACACTTCTACTACTACTGCCCATAAACGAACATTAGAAATTGAGAATATGTATTTAGATATTTGTATTCATGTTTCTGTATGTGTGTATATCTTCGTATTCGTGTATGTGTGTGTATGTGTGTGTGTATGTTATGCATTTCGCCAAATAACGAATGTAAATGGCTTTAAGAACGTAAACTAAAGCGAATTGTAGTTTTGACCAGTGCTGAGATCTTTGAATAGGCTGGAATGTGAAGGAGTCAAGAAGGACAAAAGGTATAGAATACTTCGTAAACTGTTATCTTCAAGAAAACATCAAGGCAAACTCCTCTCAATAAAGCAAATATTTTAAAACGTCAAAATTTCTCCAAGAAATACATGCAAAATGACATTTCTAAAGTAATTTTCATGGACGAATCTCGGGTGATACGAGATCGACATGATATTATGAGCCAAAGGAAGAATTTTATCCGATGTAAACGTGCCTGTGTCTAAAAAGAAGCAGCAAGGAGGTGGCAGTGGGATAATACTGACTGGAATTGTCGATAAAACCATTTTTGGATAATTCAAAGTCGACGATGGAGTTACACTGCACATTGATAACTGTTGCGATTTCATGGACAAGACTTTCTTTGAATGGCACAAGTCACGGCCTCGCAGTTTCAAAATGAAGCGTGTATTTTTGCACGACACTGCTCCTTCTCATATATCTAAGGTTAGCTGAGAATCTTTTGAGCATAAAAGGTCTACGGCAGAGAAAATAATGGAATGAGCACAATCAAATCCTGACCTGAATCCGATCGAAAATCTATGTTCAATTGTGAAGATAAAATTATATGAAGGTGGCAAACAGTATGACAGCAAAGCAGGCCCATGGGCAGCAATTAAAATCACCATGTCGGTAATTGAACCCGCTGAAGTAAAAAAAAAATTAACCAAATCAATAGATAATAGATTGCTGTCTGTTATTTAGAAAAACGGTCATTATATTTAGATGTAAATGCTTCAAAGAGTTAAAATATATGTTTGCTATTCGTTTTATTATAAGTGTTGTTTAATTGTTGATGATTCTATTAGCTTGCTATTGAAATAAATGGGGATTTTCTGGTTTTGCAGAATAACTTCAGACTAATTTTATAATAACTCTGACAAAAGCTTTAATAAAACGTTGAAACGACATGAAAATTTAACTCTAGCTTTGTTTTACCGCTTAAATTAATTGTTCAAAGCAAATTCGAGTTATTGACGTTTATGTGATATGCATAACATCAGATGGACTGTATGCTTCGTTTTGTGAGCATGCGCGTAAAGCTGTATAAAGATCCAATGAAAGCGTATGGTTACGTTCAGCAATGTATGAGATGAGTCAAGATATTTGCATTAAGTCAATATCTGTCGCCAGGACATCTAAGGGGTTACTGAACAATTTATCCCATTATGATATGACATATAAATACACTTTTCGAAAGGTAACACAAGTCCTGCTACTAGATTGGCAACTGGGTCCCATGCGTTTACTGTTGAAATAGCTAAATGCAACGGCCATTTCTACTCAATAAGTTTCTTTTCTTGCACTTATAACCTGTGGAATTCCGTTCCGTTTACTTGCTCTCCTGATAACTACAATTTTCAATGGTTTAAATTCGACGTCAGTCGCCATCTTCTATCTTCTTAAATCCCATTCATCTTTTAGCCTTTCCTCAGTCTTCCATATTCTCGGTCTTCTCTTGCCTTTTCAATCCCTGTAACCCCCTGTGTGCTAGTGGAATTCCCGCATTGCTTGGGGTGTAATGATTAAAAAGAAAAAAAATCACTTAAATGCCGAGATTTTAAATTTGGTGTCAAATCATTGATAGCATAATTCTTTGCAAATAAAAAAATAAAATGAATAAGGGGAGCTAAGCAAAGTATTAAGGAACAGGAAAAGGTCGAAGAAGAAGAGATTTGAAGCAACAGAAATGTGGTTCTACAGAAGGATGCTGAGAATATCATGGACGAAGCATATAAGCAACGATGACGTTTTAGAGGAATAGAAACAAAAAAAGCACACTTATAGTTATCGTCTGAAAGAGACAGTTGAAATTTCTGGGAAGCATAATGAAGAAAGAGGGCTTTGAAAATTTGACACTCACAAGACATATTAAAGGAAAAGATTCAAATAGCAAAGAACTTACCTAACGAGATTTTGTTGGCAGAACAGGATTTTACGAGAGATAGCAAGAAGACAAACTTTACTAAGAGCTACAACATAATCTTCCATGCTGTGAAGGGACATGGCACAAAGAAGAAGGAGTCTTCGTCAAAATTTCAAGGTTAGCATTATTTTTATGTGCCCTGACGATCATGGCCCTCCACAGCATTTTATCCTTGTTAACTCTTAGCAATGTTTATTATTATTATTATTATTATTTATCCCCCCATTTTCTTCTCTGGTCGGTGCCTACATGGGTGACCGTTGGGAAATATTAAGGGCTGAAAGTTTGGATGTGCGGGTGGCATAATAGTTAACGGCTCGGAATGAGAAAATTGGAGAGCCGAGTTCGAATTCCAGTCGGGTTTGTTATATTCACTTACGTGCAAATACTTTTGGGAAAGGTACGAATCAACCTCTTCTTCTCCCATCTATGGGTTAAATAGTGAGAAACTCATTATTATTTGCAAATAATTCTTACAATCCGAAAATGTATTTCGGCACTAAATAAAATCAATCAGTATCTATCTGCTCTACTATACATTTGATACATTGAAAAGTAACTCCCTATTTTATGCATGATAGACTCTCCCGTCTCGTAAAAATTATAGTTAAACGGCTGAATCCATCATACATCAAATAGGGGGTTACATTTACACAGGATTCTTAAGTTACTCGCTATTTCCTTCTGTTCTCGCTTTTAATATATCCTCCGCGCGTCAAATTCTACAAACATTCTTTCCTCTTTATGTGTTCCAGAAATTTTAGTTGCCTCTTTTACATTCTAAATATAAGTGTTCTTTTTATTTTATTTTTCCTGGGGATTTTCTCGTTGCTCATAGGCACCGTATTCGTAGCATTCTTCTACTGAACCACATCTTAAGTTTCCTCTTCATTGAGAGTAAATTGTCTCGAATAGCGTGCCATATAGAAAGAATTATATGGCACGCTATTCGCTATAGTAATTCAGCACTCGTTGTTATCTCGGACTGTCTGTCCTGTTGAAAACCATGCCATCTGTCTTCTTAAAATTGAAGATTCGTTTTTGCTCACTTCCCACATTTACTACCTTCTCTAACAGTGCCAACGATTTTCAGTCTGTCTTATTTTCTCTCTTTGCTAAGGCTCCCCGTTCCGTCATCTATTCACAAAGGCTTGTCAAGTAACTGCTTAGCTGTCTTATCCACAATATACCCGTGAGGGTTAATTTTTCTAAGCCCTACATCCTCATTATGTGTCCAAGAAATTTCATTTTTTTAGTCTTTAGATTCTTTTGTATTTCTTTTATCATGATGTACATCGTAACTACTGCAGAGAGGATCTCCAGACGAAACTGCGTCGAAGGGCAGAGTCTCGTCTCGGGAAACAGCTACCTGACCCCGTTTTATACGGTGTCTACGGGGAATTTTTGGCCGAGCCAACATGCTCGGATACCCCACATTAAATTCAGCCTTGTACTACATCTGACCGCGTAGGGGGTTGTTAGAAATCCTAGAGTTGGCGATTCATTGTTGACTCACTTCTAGCAGTTGACTACTACTTCTACGCGTCGCTGGCAAGTTTTATATGTGTTGCTCTTGTCCTAAATATTATCCTTCATTCCCAACCTTCGTTTGATTTTTCTAGTCAGTAACCTTCCCTAGCTTACAACACAGTAAAAGGCATAGTTTATAGGGATATGTAGGAAAGATAACTGTAAACCTTAGACTTGAACAGATTACGATTGTAGTGATCGGGAGAGCATCTTCTTGGGAGTCGGTTCCACAAAGCAGCAGTCCGTGGGAAGAAACTGCTCGATTGGAACTTAGATCTCACCAACGGAATACGATGGGAATGAGGCTGGTTCGCTATAATGTGCGTGGCACGGCGGGTTTTAACCGTGAAGTTTAGAACTGGTCAAGCTGAAGAATGCAGTTCATCTGAACACCTTCCATGAAAAAGCGATAGAGTAGTGTTGTACAGAAAGATTGAATAACCTTATTATTGAAACATGGAATCGTCCATCCGCTGTAAAATAGCGGGGATGGAGAGAAAAATCTGGGGCGAAGAAGATGGTGTTGTTCTCAGGCGTAGGTGATGCTGATGTTCTAGTATTTGTTCCGTGCCGGGGCCACCTCCACTGTCCTCTCACAGCTGCGTGGACAGAATCCTCGGATCTGTTGATTGGCTCGAGTTCCCCACGTTAAGACAAACTGACCTTGTGTCGCATCCTGACTCAGTCCGTCCTGGGTATGACGATATACTACATCCGTGTCCTGGGTAAGACGATAAACAGCAATGCTTCTGATCAGGGGTTTTTGAAGGATGTGGAACTACCTCTTAATTACTGGTGTTTATAGGTCCACCTTGACCCAGGGTGGTAACACCTGTTAGGGTCCCAGTTGTGCGCAAGTAGTTAACCCCCAAGAGTGGGGTCAAAACACTATGAAAGTGTAAATGTAGGTTTTAATACCAGAAATACTTTGTAAAAAATTATTACCAGTGATACATTTTTGAAGGAAAAAAATATTACCAGCAATACATTTTTAGAAAAAAAATATTACCAGTTATAAAAATTTTATCGGCATTAAATAATCCAAATCAAAGCAAACCAAAGCAAACTTAACTTATTGAGGAGTCAAAGTAAATATTGTGTCGCATAGTCATAGCTCTTTTCAATTGTATGCTTGCCGCACTGGACTACTGTGTTCTCAATCCATGTTCTCATGTGATTAAACTCTCAACCCTTTGTTTCCAATGTTTTCCTTACGGTCTTACTAACCCGCAACTATGAGCATTAGACGAACTTTATAACAAGTAGCGAGAGACTCTAGACATTTCGTCTGTGAGAAAGGAGTTATAGGATAGAAAATGATTCATCACCGACAAGGACGAGGTAAGGACTGGGCAACTCTTGGTCATATATATCAGCAATACTCCATTTTCAGCTTGATGGGGCTCTTGTAAAATTAGAGGATAACACGAGGAGTCAGGTACTTACTGGAGCTGTAGAAGGAACCGAGCATCTTTCCAAACTCTTTAGAGATGGAAAGAAAGAAAGAAAAAAATGAAAAAATATATATATATATATAAAGAAAGAAATAAAGAAAGAACCAATACTAGAAAAAATAAATCATGATAGAAAGAAATCTCGAATTGTGAAAGAACGAAAAGAAAAAAAATTGGAAGATGTTTTGAAAGAAATAATTCATGAAAGAAAGAAATCACGAAGAAGGAAATCTCGAAATAAAGAAAAAAAACTCGCGAAAGAAAGAAAGAAATTACGAATGAAAGAAATTACGAAAGAAATTACGAAAGAAAGAATGACATTTTGAAAGAAAGAAATTGAGAAAGAAAGAAATTACGAAAAAAAAGAGAGAAACCGCGAATGAAATTACGAAAGAAAGAAAGAAAGAAAGAAAGAAAGAAAGAAAGAAAGAAAGAACGAAAGAAAGAAAAAAGAAAGAAAGAAAAAATAAATAAATAAAGAAAGAAAATCATTATCCCGGCAGATTTTTAATCGCGTCGACAATGTAAACATCACGTGATTGTTCGCGTCACGTGGTTCCTCTACGGCAACCCGTAATTGTTCTGTTAATTTCATCTCTTTTTGTTTTATTTATTTATTGATTTTGTTCTTTTTTTTTTATTCCATTGCTTTTTATTATATTTTCTAAACGTAATCAGTTTCCTTTCATTTTTTTTTAAAAAGGATTTTTTTTTTATTTATTTCCCCTTTTTTGCTTGTTGCGTCTTCAGCTTTTGCCACAAATTAATTTTTTTTTTCTCGTATTGATTCGCATTTTCGTTGTTATTATTAGTTTCGATGCATTAGTAATTAATAATGAGATATTTACTAAACCAGTCTAATGGATACGAATTAATCATTATTTTAAAATGTTATTATGAATTATATTGTCTAATTGCACCCTTAATTATATGATTAAATGAAGGTCACTTGAAAATCGAACAACAACCTATTCACTGGGACATGTAGTACAAGTTGGTAATTTCGTTCATCTTCTGATGCTACTGGCGATGGAAATTCAAAGAAAAAAACATTGATCCTGCGCAAAAGTTTGACATCTGAAAAATGTCTGTCTGTTTGTCTATTTGTCCGTTCACCTGCCTGTCCGTCTGTGTGTTTGATAATTACCTGAAGGTTTATTGATTGCATCGCATTAAAATTGATTTTTTTTTTTTTGTCTGCTTTTTTTAAAAAATAATTTCATAAATTAAATTAGACCTTCAGTAGCAGTGAGGTAGAATATTCGCGCCAATTTTGAGTTAACTGAAAATTCTGTACTGCGATATATATATATATATATATATATATATATATATATATATATATATATATATATATATATATATATATATACCAGGTGTAAAAAAAAAAATTACCCAAATAGTGGAACAGCAAAATTGTCTGATTGTTAGAAATGATTAAAGATATCTTACTGAAATTCTCCGGGTTTTTTATAACACTACTGGACTCTACTTTTAGGGATAATAATATATAATTACTCTCCAAGTTTAAAAGAAGAGTCGTGATGAAATCGATCATAAACGAAAATTACATCTTCATCATTAATTAATCATAGCTAAGGATCGGAAGCTCATGAAGGATTGAAATAAAGTTCAAATATACAATATTCCAGGATAATTTTTCGAACTTATTCAAGATTATCTTCGCCCTCTCTAATCTTCTAAATTTCTGCCCTGGAGTAACAAGGTTCCTCACACGTTTCACGTACAATTTCATTTTCAAGACTTTTTTCTCTGCTCTTTCGACTGTCATAGTTGGAACTCCTCCTTCACGTGCCAAGCGTATTGTGAATTGAGTTGGATCTTTTCTAATTTATCGCTTAACTCTAAGTTGAAATCATGATCCCTCTTCCTGTTGTGACCTTCTGATCCAGTTGGCACATTTACTGAAGCCCTGGATGATTTTTTCCCCCACCATTGCTCAGTTGAGAAGACAGTGGTGCTGACATAAATCGATTTTGACCTGTTCTCTTTATAGCAGAATAACTCAAAAGGTTTTTCAATGATTCTTACGAAAAACGGTGTCAACATGGCTAAATACCTTATCTGAAAACCTAGAAAAAAAAGTAACTTAATTGATTTGTTTTTTTCGATATTAAACATTGTGTGGGATGGACGATTATGCTGTACACGATTTAGACAACTTTGTTGTTACAGCCGGCATATATATATATATATATATATATATATATATATATATATATATATATATATATATATATATATATATACTGCGTGTATCAAAACAAGGACAAGAGTCTATATAAACATGTGTCTGCAATATCCTTCGTTTTTGAGTTATTTAGTTTAAAGTTTACAGTAGACGCTGTTAAATGTACAATCCAAGATACAGTCCCAAGAGAATTATTATCATAGTTTGTGGTGCCACGGACCCTGCCTTAGCAACGCGACAATAACCACCAGCAAAGGTTGAATGACTCGGGTGTCTTCGGTCTGGAAACGCAATCAGATACAGCCTTACAGCCTCGTGTCCATTACCATGCGCGTAGCCGTGTGTAAAAAGCATATCTGCCGGCTCACGACTTAAATATTCTTCCATTGTTATACGGAACACTTGTCAGTTAACTCACTACTACACATATTGAACGTTGAAGACAGACTAGCCACAGATGTACACGAATGACAAATGTAACCTAGTCCATATGGCAACACAGTGACGTCTACCATGAACTTTCTTTAAACTTAATAACTCGAAGGATTTGCGGACATATGTTTATATGAACATTTGCCTGTTTTGGTGTGAGGAACCCGCCCCAAATTCTTTAACATTATTTTTGATACGTCCTATATATATATATATATATATATATATATATATATATATACAGAGAGAGGGGGGAGGGAGAGTGATTATATCTGATTACTCTACTTGTGCTCCTTGTTCTATATAATTCAATACTCTTTGACGTATTGTCGTGACATCGGATTAATTTCCTCGAAGATCCTGAAGAAATCTTTCGTGGACCACCTGTTCTTCTTTAATTTTCAACAATTTTGAGATTTTTTTACCTCGCAATAATTGAATTAATGACAGTAAATGGAATATTCAGATTGACAATTTAAATTAAATCATATAGAATCCAGACCCCCCCCACCTCCTGATTCTGGCAACGTCAATCGTCAATCTGGATGTTGGTGTATTTCTTGAGCTTCTCAATTTCTTTGACTTTGATAATATGCCGATTTACTAAGCCTGACTTAGATATGGCACAAGGCCATAAGTATGGGCCACGCATTGAAGATCGAACTCATAGAGTAATTTACTAAGCGAGCCTTAGGCGTGGCACAAAGTCGAAAGAGCAACTAGTGAGGATCGAACTCACTGGTCGTAATTGATCTAGCGAGATAAACTTGCTAATCATTACATCACGTCAATATTCTAGATAGTGAATAGCAAAGCTTAGACGTGGCACAAGGCAGAATGTATGGAGAACCTATAAGAATCGAACCGCTACATGAATGAGATGACATTTTTTTTTTTATTGTCAACGAAGATAATGTCTGGCTTGGTGGACTTATTATTATTATTATTATTATTATTATTATTATTATTATTTCCTTTTATTTTCTTACATTTTCCCGGGTTCCAACCAGAGACCTAAGTTCAGAAATGGTATCATGGTATTTTCCATTGCACATTTGTGTAAAATAATCATGCAAATGTATACACATTTGACATAGCTAAAGCTCTTTGTAAGGTTCATGCCTTGCTTGTGAGGATAATCTTTTGTAAAGGGTGTCCCAATAACTTGGCCGATTTTAAATGTAAATTAAGTTTAAGCGTCTAAAGATTTTTTTTCTTTCAGATTTGGCGGTTATTTGGGCGATATTATTTTTCACGCATAATTGTCATGACTTAAATAATATAATCCAATAGAGAAATAAATACATTTTCACCAATAACACTGATTTATTTACTGCTGACTTTGATCCGTCTTAAGGAAACACCCTTATATATAATCCGTCTTTATGAATCACCCATACATATAATCCGTCTTAATGAAACACACTTTATTTCCTTAAGACATGGGCCGCCAGAGATCATTTCACTTAACACTTTTCAATCAATATGAATTATTAATGTCTTCTTGTCCCATTTTTCTTATATTTCCTTTTCACTATCCTTGCAAATTTAATTTTTTGAAGATCTTCAAAGATAAAATCCAATCTGCAGGAAGTACGATGTCAGTAAGAAAGCACATTCTGTTTTTGTGGTCTTTGACTACAATGTCTGGGCGATTATCTTAGATTGTTCTGTCTGTGTATATTGGTCCTATCTCTGTAATTGGATCTGGAAGTGATGTTCATGCCAGGTTTTTGCAGTTGACTTCCCGTTATAGTTGCTTATTTTCTAGTGCATATATATTTTTGAGAAAAAAAAATAACAAAAAAAGCCCTAAGATCACATATATCTACATAGATAAACCCCTTCGTAATGTGCGAGCTGTACTTGTGAGTAAATTTTTTTTGTATTTCTTTAAGGTATGGTCTACTAGGAATCCCTTAAATGAGTCTATTGGAATCTTTTCCAAAAAATCCGATAGCGCTAACTACATCTGGAATTGTTGATGTCCTCATGTGCCACATTTTTGAGATTTCGATTTTATATATTTATGTATATTGCGTGTGGGGACAAGTTGGAAATACCTTCAGATCGGGTAACCTAGTCCGCTTAGACGGTCTACCATTGACGTTTCTTCCAATTATCTACGTTCAACTCCCACGTTACCTTGGTTGCCTCATCTTTCAAACTGAAAATAAGATATACAACCATTTGAACAAGTGGCTGTGGTGTTTCCCCACTATTCCTGTTCATTAACAGAGATGTACAGAACATCATCTCCTAGTGGGAACATTCCAAACATGCCAGA
The DNA here is from genome assembly GCA_903632075.3 of Acanthosepion pharaonis. Taxonomy (NCBI): domain Eukaryota; kingdom Metazoa; phylum Mollusca; class Cephalopoda; order Sepiida; family Sepiidae; genus Acanthosepion; species Acanthosepion pharaonis. The sequence continues at coordinate 4,893,218 of CAHIKZ030005066.1, forward strand.
CAACTGACAAGTAAGTTATGTGCTTCTGAACAGGAGATTTACTGTATCCCACCTTAATTCATTAGCACAAAACATGTGCATCAATTAAGGTCAGAAGCAATGAAAGCCGTGCTTGCTTTTGCATCCGGGTATATTATTATTATTATTATTGTTATTATTATTATTATTATTATTTCTTTTGATTTTTGGTGTGTACTCATTTCTTTCCGGGTCCTGACCAGAGCCCTAAGGTTAGAAATGCCATCATGACATTTTACGCTGAGCAGTTTTGAAAAAAAAAACATACAGATTTTGAAAAAAAATCATGCAAATTTTACGTAGATAAAGTTGTAGGCTGTACTCATGACAACATTTTTTTTTTGTATTTCTTTAATGCATGGGCTACCAGAAGTCTCTTCAACGAGACTATTGGAATCTTTTCCAATTAATTCCAACTACAACTGAAGTTGTTGATGTCCAAATGTGCCACATTTTCGAGATCCTTCATTTTTAGGACGGAGAATGGGCAGCAACTTTAGCAAAATAAATAGTTACAGACAAAAAATATGCAAATATATTTCATGTATTACGCATGTATTTTATTATTATTTTAATTTTTATTTTGTTTTGCTATTTCGGCTAAGCTTATTGGACGTTAGAAGATGGTTTGACATTATTGAATATGAAGCTTCATTCTACAGCCTTAGGTATCCAATATTTTTATGTGTCTTCGTGCTGCGTTCGAAAAGGGGGTCCATCTGCAACACATTGAATACTTATGTATATATATATAGCTGGCCACTCGTATTCGAGTATACCCGTCTACTAGGTCAGCTAGCAAATCCTCAGCTCAGACGCGTTTCAGTTTATTCAACACCCACAGAGCCCCCTCCCCCACTGTGGTTTATACTACAACTATGCTGACAGACCTTAGTTACAGTTTCTGGGAAAGAGCCCTGTTTAGCCCTATCGACGGTACCCAAGAGTTCCATCTACCCAATTTCACTCACAAGGCTTGGGTCAATCCGTGGTATGGTTTTCAGACACTTTTCAATGGTGCCGTCCAGCGGAATCGACCCGTCCAGTCTGCACGAAATTGAATCGATATGTCAGTCATGTTCTGTCAGATGTGGATATTGCTACCGTGCTCTCTCTCTTTTGACTGTCTGTCTCTTTCTCTCTCTCTCTCTCTCTCCCTCTCTCTTACTGTGTGTTTGTATTCAGAACGACAATAACTATGGCTCTCCACAGCTTCTTGCATTATTCCTCTAAATAAATCCTGCTCTTTTCTTATCACTCTCTGACGCTACTCAATCGCTATTTCAATGGTAGATGTTTAAATGAACTCTATTTAGCTTTACCAGTTCAGACTTTTACACCTGGGACACGTAAGTGAATGTAATGGAGTCGACTGGAATTCGAACTCGGCTCTCCGATTCCTCAAGCCGCTAATTATAATAGCTAAAAACGAGCTAGGATTTCTTAGCTTCTATTTGAAAGTAGTGTTTTCTATCATGAGAGTTTCTGATCTAACCCCGTGTTGTAAACATTGAACCTTCAAGAAGTGCAAATATTTTCATTGCAAGATTTTTATCGCAAATTCCGATCTTAAAAAAAAAGAAAAGAAAATAGTCAACATCCCTCTATCGTACTTCATCTTCTAAAAATTCAAAACTAAAATTCATAACTGGAATGTTTTTCTCTTCCATTTAACTAATTCCAGACACTTTCCGAATAATTACAAGTATTTGTTCGAATCAAACGTTTGATTCTATTAAATAGGGGTCAGAGACTTCTGATGGCACCATACACTCAGTATAACCTTCTTTGAATGACCACAGGCTTTTTTTCTACAAGTATTGGAGGGGGGGGTCTGTTTCGTGAGCCTAACAACGCCTTTCATTCTACGTTGTTTTAAAGTAACTACGTTTTTAAAGTAACTACACGGAAGACCACTGTTCGGAAGTGACGTGATTTAGTATTACAACAGTACGTCGCGGGTAGGCGCATCCAGCCTGGTGCTCGGTAGACTACCACTCGGAAAGATACTGTAGGCAGATGCACTCTCTTTCAGAAACGGAACATTTTCCTTACGTTTCCATTTCAAATATCTCTCATAAATATGCGATTGTCTTTAATTATATGGAATCTATATATTAAAGCTACTAATGTGCTGGGTTAAATGAAATTCAGTGCTTAATTTAAATATATTTTCAGGGTGCCGGTTATTTTCCATGTTTTATAACGTTGATTGTTTGCAAGTAATCATTTGATTGATATTAATCACGGCGAAAAAACACCAGTACAAAATTTCGCAAACCATTTTTAACACGTTTGATCATTCACAACACCTTCTCCATAAATGTGTGTGTGTGTCTGTGTATTTGTGCTGTGTTTTTACCTAATGTAAAATATACAAGTTTAACATGCGTAAATCATTGGTTATGTTCTTACGCCTTCCATGTTGAAATCAACGAACTGCATTCGGGCAAATTTAATACTAGTTCACGCTGACGTGACAGCTATCACAGTACAATGAAAACTGATCTTTCTTAATGAATTTAGTCTAAATGAAACGCTCTTAAAGGCATCGTACGACAAAACAAAATCAGAATGAGGTTTTGAACTAACCAAATATTTGAAAACTGGGGAGTGAAGTCTTATCGGATTCTGGCTGGGCTGATTTACGTTAACAAATCGCAACATGTCTTCTCTTGCAGCAGCAACAATCAAAACATGGGCAGCAGCAGCTGTCGAAAGATTGCGTCTCATCAATACCACCGCCAGCATCAACAAGTAAATTCTTTCGTCCTCCGTGACGCGCATTCTACACCTCCATCCCCTCCAGCCAACCTTACTAATCATTACTGAATAGGGTTTCGAACAACCCCGGCATCGTTGCACACTGACACCGAGCCCATCCATCCCTTCGTTCGGAGTGTTATTTCTCATTGAGATTCTGGCTTCCCCACCCGTCCCAATCTCTTCTTAAGGGGTAACTTATGATGTACAACAGCAGAAGTAACAGTAGCGCAAAAAGCAGCAGTTGCAATCTAACTAGCAGGCAATTTAGGTTTAAAGCTCCAAGTTCACTACAGCAAATTGTCCTACGAGACATTGTGTCCGAATTTGGAGGTCATAGTGGTTGCGAGTTCAATCTCCAGGTCGGGTAGTATGTACTTGCACTCGGTAGAAATAACCGAACAAAACTAAATAAAAAAATAAGAATTAGATGATATGCAGCTGTGGAAAGAGAACAGACGACCTCTCAGATTAAATAAAGTGTTCAGTTCTGATATACACTCAAAGGGCATCACGACCGAGACGTTGTGATAAGAACAGCAAAGATGAGGATAATAGTGTGAATAATGATAACTCCTCATCGTAGAAGTCTCTTTGTTTTCTAGCCTAACTGCCTCCGATGTGGTATGCAATGACTGCTGATGGCGAAAACGTTTTTTGAGTACTTGAGCAAATTCTTTACAACCTTACCAGCCTATATTTAACCCTGTTTCGTACCATGAGGTGTTTGAACATCCCACAAAATATTATCATGTGGCAAGTTAAATTTTCTTGATTTGTTAAGTAGCTTTCTAAATACCTCTACAAAGCAATTAGGAAGCGTTCCTGGTTTTAGTCATAATCTTTGTGCGAATTGCAAGCACGTGACCGTAAAGCAAAAGCTGTTTGAATTTTTCACTTAACTCTCCATTACTATCGCGGGGTGTTTGAACGCCTCACAATTTTTTTTTTCTTAATGTTTAACAAGTGACAAGTCAAATGTTTATAATAGCAAGCAGTTTTATTTGTTTGGGTCGCGACGGAACTAATGGGGTGAAATCTTTCTTTCAGATTCTGAGATCCGCCATTTAAATTTGGTTTCATTATAAAATATTGAGCAACCATATCGTCTTTAAGGAGTTAATTCTCTAAAAATAACTTGTAATTGACCATGAATATAGCTTCCTTATTTTACTTCTTTTTAAAGTAATCTTCATCCTGTGCAAAGCCAGAAAGATACTCGAGTCAGAGGGTTTAAGAGACATAGTTTATGCGGATATATGGGGAAGATAACGGTTAACCCTCGGCTTAAACAGAGTGTAGTAATCAAGGAAACATCCTCTTGAGAGTCGGTTCAACAGAGTAGCTGTTTTTTTTTTTTTTTTTTTTTTTGTATTTCTTTAATGCATGGGCTACCAGAAGTCTCTTCAACGAGTCTATTGGAATCTTTTCCAATTAATTCCAACTACAACTGGAGTTTTTGATGTTCAAATGTGCCACATTTTTGAGATTTCGATTTCAAGGTCCTTCATTTTTAGGACGGAGAATGGGCAGCAACTTTAGCAAAATAAATAGTTACAGACAAAAAATATGCAAATATATTTCATGTATTACGCATGTATTTTATTATTATTTTAATTTTTATTTTGTTTTGCTATTTCGGCTAAGCTTATTGGACGTTAGAAGATGGTTTGACATTATTGAATATGAAGCTTCATTCTACAGCCTTAGGTATCAATATTTTTATGTGTCTTCGTGCTGCGTTCGAAAAGGGGTCCATCTGCAACACATTGAATACTTATGTATATATATATAGCTGGCCACTCGTATTCGAGTATACCCGTCTACTAGGTCAGCTAGCAAATCCTCAGCTCAGACGCGTTTCAGTTTATTCAACACCCACAGAGCCCCCTCCCCCACTGTGATTTATACTACAACTATGCTGAGCAGACCTTAGTTACAGTTTCTGGGAAAGAGCGTGTTTAGCAGTTTGAACAACGCCAGCACGCTTACGCCCTCGCCCATGATGACTTGTGACTTCGTGCTAGCACAGCTATCGACGGTACCCAAGAGTTCTATCTACACAATTTCACTCACAAGGCTTGGGTCAATCTGTGGTATGGTTTTCAGACACTTTCTAAAGGTGCTAAACGCCGGGATCGATCCGCCCAGTCCGCACGAAATTGAATCGAGATGTCAGTCATGTTCTGTCAGTTGCATATATTGCTACCGTGCTCTCTCTCTCTCTTTTGACTGTCTGTCTGTCTGTCTGTCTGTCTGTCTGTCTCTCTCTCTCTCTCTCTCTCTCTCTCTCTTACTGTGTGTTTGTATTCAGAACGACAATAACTATGGCTCTCTACAGATTCTTGCCTTGTTCCTCTAAATAAATCCTGCTTTTTTCTTATCACTCTCTGACGCTACTCAATCGCTATTTCAATGGTAGATGTTTAAATGAACTCTATTCTTTAGTTCTACCATTTCAGACTTTTACCCCTGGGACACGCTATGATACTTCCTGAGGAAATATGAACAGTTCCACTCTCAATGAAGCTCCAATTTTTTAATGTCTCTTGGGGTTCAAATTCATTCCAAACCTCAAGTGGAACTACTATATTCAGTCTAGAGATGCTGGAATTATGATCGAGTTATTGTGTAACTCCAGAAAGTACTGACGCCAAAGAAAAATTATCTTTACAATCTTCAGATTAGATAAAAAAAATATAACAATATTTTGGAGTTACTCACTCCGCTCTTTCCAAAATAGTTTATGCAATCTTTGGGATGAATGATTATTCTACACCCTTTTGCTGTTTTCCCGCAGATGCAACTCTACCCTATCGCTATTTCCATGACAAATGTTCAGAAGAACTCCATCTTTTAACTCTACAATTTCTGTCCCTTACAGCAAGAACATAACATACCACTTTCACGGAGTCGAATCATCTTCAGTTCACCCGCATTCCAAATATAAGAAAATTCTACACAGCCTTTTCTCAAGAATTACCATTTTTGTAAAACAGACTCCCGTGAGAATGTTTCTCTGGACACTTTAGTCTTGACCCTTTCAAGTTAAGATTCAATCGACATCTTTTCTACTTATCCTTACAATCTTTATTTCCTACCATCTATTCAAATCACACACCTCATTCAGCATTTTTTTTTAAATTTTACTGTTTGTCTCTACTTTGAGTGGCTTTCGAGTCTTGTATCGGATGAAGCTTAAAGTTTCTTGAGGTTTGTAACTGATATGTGGTCCCTCCCGTAGTTACCACTCCGGTATATTTTTGCGTGCAAAACTGCGTTTCTGAAACTTTTGTTGGTGGTTAAGCACTCATTCCGTTTTTAATGTCTTCTGCCGGGCTTTTAAAGTCCAAAAGCGTCTTGGGTGTCCTTCAAATCGAGTGTTGGTTATTACTTGGCCATTTTCTGTGCATCAATGAGCCTCTTTTTTTTTATCCGCGCCTGTTGCGTGACCCAAGTCCATATTGTGCAAACCATTCACTAGCTTGCCCCATTAAGACTTTGGGATTTAGGGCACCTTTTTCTTTGTGGAATACAAGGATCTACCTGTTGGAAGGACAGACGCACCAACTGAATTACACAACCTAATACCTTAGTAGAATATGATTGCATATGTGAGCAGTTTATTTCTTTCCTTTTTAGCTAGTTCGGATTTTGATGTTTTTCTGTAATAGTTATAGTTAATGTCTCACCAAGTAAAATGTTTATGGCATAATTAAAAGAAATATATATATATTGAAGTAATATCAAGACAGCTTTAAAAATGGCTTGCAAAGGCTTATTAGTGTTGTTTTTTTAAAACGCTGTCTATCCGCAAGACCCTGTTGTCACTTTTAATAGAAAAAAGTGCAAAGGCGAGAAGAGCGACCATGCGACATAAACTAGGAACCTGTTTGCTGTCAACGTGTTTTTGTAAATTTCGCACATTGTCTCGTGTTTAAAATATGATGTCCGTCACATAAACAATTAAACGCGAAATTTGATAGTTTTCATTTACTGTAGATGGTTGGGTGATGTAATGGATAGCGGTTCTAAATGAGAAATAGGGGTCTCAAGTTCGAATTCCAGTCGGGGTCATTACATTTACTTACGCGCATATACCCTTGGGAAAGGCATGAATCCGTTTCTCTCCTCCCATCTATGGATTAAATAGTAAGACTTGTATTAGAAAATTATTATCTCCAAATAATTTTTACAATACCACCAGCTATGGATTACAGAGTAAGTCTTTCACTTGGAAAAACTCAAAAGATTCTTAATACAATATATACTCGAAAAACAAGTATCCTTACAAACAAAATATGCATTTGTTTATTAAATATAATTTTTACAAGAAATGAATGTGAGAGGAAAGCGTTTAGCATGAATTTTATTTAAAATTCGATTTGGGTATCAGAATTCGTTATAAGCTTCTCGAGGCGTCAACTGATTTCACCAAGAAATCTTTTGGTATGGAAGACATCACTTCTTGTATTCGCCCTTCAAGTTCTTCCAAAGCCTTGGTTTAGTATAGAAAACTTACACCTTTAACCAAGCCCAAAGAAAAATGTCATAGGGTTTTAAGTCGTGACTCCTGGCTGGTCGCTCTTACATAAAATTGGGAGTTACCTTTTCAATCACCCTGTACGTTCCGGATTTAAATAACCCGAAAAAGGTTGATAAGTCGTAAAAAAAAATCAATAAAGAAACCTTTATAAAAACAGGATTTTCCACACATGCCTTCTTACATATATTAGATAAAATATAGATAATTTACAACGTTTTTACTTAAAGAAAAAGGTTAACTCTTTAACACCTACGACATCTCGGCGAGCGAGTTCGTTTGACCGCTACAACTGAGTGGTGAGTTAGACACTCATTGCGTAACATATTCTAGTGGTCTCGTACCAAATTAAGATAAAATGAATAAACATTTGATGCCTCGACGATAAATAACGGTTAGAATATCTGGTCGGGTTGAACATTACGAGCAAGTAGTAAGTTATATCTTCCCTGGGTAACAAACACTTGTAGCGTCTGTGGAAAACTCGGCAACGCAATGACACCTATATGATTCCCAGTCTCACTTATGTTCACCTACTCTTTCTCTTTGTCGTACACGCTCTCTCATTTTTACGCTTTCTAGATTCCTCTCTCTCTCTGTTCCTTTCCCTTCTGCTCATTCTTACTCGTCTTTATTTCTTCTTCTCTCTCTCTTTCTCTTTCTGATTCTCTGTTCTATCAGTGTTTCTCCCTTAATCTTTCTCTCTTTTATTTCTTAACATTCTGACTTTCAGCATTCTTGAACCTAATTTTCATTCACTAAATTCCGTTCTGGGTGCATAAAAACAAGTCTTCTGCAAACATGCCTTGTTGCATGTATTCGAGAACTATATAGAACAACAACGTTTGAGAAATGAAAAATATATCCAACTATATAACACCCACCTTCTCCTTCTTTCACCTTCCCTTTCTCCTTTATAACTCTCTTCATGTCTCACTTTCTTTTCACTCTCTGTCGCTACCTTGTTTCTCTCGCTTGCCCTCTCTTTCGCACGCCCCCGCTTTCTTATATCTTTTTTCTTTCTTTCTCTTTCCTGCACTCTCGATCTCACCCTCTTCTCGGTCTCTTTTTCTTACACCCTTTCTTTCTTTCGTTCGACGTTACAGTTGAAAGTGGTAATATCGTGCTTGTATACAGGGTGTTTAAAAAAAATTCATATCATTTCGTAATCTAATAACTTGACCAATTTTCGTTCAAATGATCTCAGATTTAAACTGCATGTGTAGAAATAATTATATGTTTAATGTTTTATGTATTATATTTTCTTTTCAAACGTTTTGTATGTTAGCGTGTGTTCGAATACCGTCCAAGACTGTGCAGCGCGCATTTGTGAGATAATTCGCTAAACCTGTGCCCAACTGCAATGTAGATTTGAACAAAAAATGGCCGTCAACTTTACTTGACTGGACACCTAGCGTTTTTGTTTCTTTGGGGCTATGAGAAGGGACGGATCTATGGAAGCCTAGATGAACTCAAGCAGATAATTACTGTCGTACTGAAGACTGTTACCCAAGCCATACTGCATCGTGTTTGTCAGGAACTGGACTACCGACTTGACGTGTGTCGTGTCACAGGTGGTACGCATATTTTAAAACTCCTTCATGAGATCCAAATAGCTTTGAATTTCTCATTCAAATTTTGAAGTCTAAATCTTATTTTCCTCATCAATAATCCTCTTTAGTTTCATTTGCCGAGACTATGTAGTTACTCGAATATTTACATCTTAAATGATATCAAATATTCGGAAACAGTCTGTATGATAAGCCTCTTGGATCGTTCAAGCCTCTTGGAAACATGGGACATTTCGCAAACGTTTTTAAATATCTTTGATTCTATTGCAATTTTTCGTGAATGTGAAAAACAATGTTTAAATATTTGTACGTTAAATTATTCAACCACATGTGTGCCATTTTCTTTCTCTCTCTTTCGTAATGTTTTAGGTAACTTCTTGATTCTATCCTCCAAAAATTTGGCATCATCGTGGGTGAGGAACAATTTTAGGTGGTGTTCACAGACTTCCGGAGAACTGAATTTCTTTTACCTGATATATCCGCATTAACCGACTCATGACCGCGTGGGGGGTGGGGGTCGATATTCTTTGATCCAGTAGGCCATGAGATAACCCTCCTAAGCACGGAAAGCGGAACAAGTACAATCTATATTCGTGGATTTAACAATGGACTCCCTTTAAAATTCCTAGTTCACCACAGACGGTAGATATCTGAAGAAAGGCCGTAGAGTAGAACAGCCGTAACTTTGTAAGTATAACAACCAAGGTAAGCATGCTCATCCGAATAAGTCGTATCCAAGTCTAAATGCAGAGGGTTCTTCTGTTGTTGGAACCCCTAAACGATCGACCTCCACCACTTCCTATCTCTGGCGTGTGCGTCCGAGTTATCGGGTCAGATTTTAACGCCATCTTGTTTTTAACCGTCTCCTAGTTCCTTTGTTGGTGTCCACTCTGTCTCTTAAATAGTCCACCTATTGTAACAATCTCATTTATATCTACCTACCTTAAGGATCTTCTTGTCATGTAAGGTGATGCCGAGTATGATTCGCACCATTTTACATTGGATTACTGCAAGTGTTTCTATAGTTGATGATGTCAAGCGCCCATGTCTGCCTTCCATTAGTCGTCATAAGCAGTATATATTCATAAAACAACTTTCTCTTGATTTCGATAGTTGACTTGGGGCTTCTCATGATATTATAATTTTTTCCAAGTCAAGTCGTATAATAATAATAATAATTCCTCATCTCCAAAATTCAGATAAAGTATCAAATGCATCAATGCATGTACGAAAAACAAAGCATGCATTCGATTGAATTGATGTGACCAACCGTTTGTACTAATACTTCGATAAGCTTCGCAAACATAAAGACAAATTTGGAAGAGGACTATGGAGAGGTGGTAAGCGGACTGTATTACACAACCTGAAAATAAAGATTTAAAATCCTAATTCTAAGCACCAACATTTGACATCAGTATGAAATATCGTGCCATCACAACCAATCTGTAGTTATTTTTTGTTTAAATCTCTACATGTTCTTACTTGCAAAAGTAACAATCTGATTACATGTTTTTTTTTTCTTTAGGTGTATTCCAGTTTCTCTGTTCCTCTGTTTCTCTACACATCGATCAACCATTGGCGTTAAATCAAACTGAGTCAAGTCTTGCAAAAGTGTACATTGAGATTTGCTCAGTAGTAGCGGGTTCTGGGGGGGGGATTTAGCAGCAACGGCTTGCAAGAAGATATGCATTACGGACGGACAAGCAGGACTGAACTCGTCCATTTAACTTTGTTTCTTTTTATTTTTCTCTTTTTCTTAATATTTCTTTTTCTTTTCTTTTTCGTTTTTTTTTCTTTCTTTACTGCCTTTCATATTTTTTCTTGCTTGTCATTTTTCTTTCTTACCTCCTTGCACGATTCTTTATTCCTTCCATTTTTGTTTGTTTGTGTTTGTTTCTTTGTTTCTTACCGTTTTACCATCTTTTTGTTTCTTTTCCCATATATCATTTCTTTATGCGTTTCCTCATCTTGCTATTTTCTTCTTCCTACATTCCTTCTTTCCGTTCTTTTTTTCATTTATTTATTTATTTATCCACTACTGATCTCTTCCTATGCTTTGCTTTACTTTATCTAAACTTTCGATTTTTCTACCTACTTTCCTAATTTTTTCTTTCTTTATTATTTCTTTCTTCCTTTTCTCTATTTCTTTCTTTCTTTCTTTCTTTCTTTCTTTCTTTCTGTTTTCTAAATTATTTCTGTTTTACCGTTTCGTTCTGCTATGTTTTTCATTTCCCGCCATCTGTATTTTCTGACCCGCTTTCTTACTTCTTTCCCATTTGTTCTTTCTTTCTTTCTTTCTTTCTTTCTTTCTTTCTTTCTTTCTTTTTTTTTTCTTTTTGTCTTTCTGTCTTTCATACACTTATTATTCATTCTTTCTCGCATTCCTTCTGTCTTCCACTTTGAATTTTGTGTCTTTTACGATTTACTCTATTTATGGTTTATTTTCCCTTCCATGTTTCTTCCCATAATGATTTTCTTTATTTATTTATTTATTTTTCTTTCTTTCTTTCTTTCTTTCTTTCTTTCTTTCTTTCTTTCTTTCTTTCTTTCTTAAAGTTTGAGGTTTTCTTTTTATTCTATCTATAGATTATATGTCGCTTTCCTGCTTCATTATTTCTTTCTTTCTTTCTTTCTTTCTTTCTTTCTTTCTTTCTTTCTTTCTTTCCATTTGTTTTATTTTTCCTACCTTCCATTATTCTTTTTTCATTTGCATCTAACTTTCTATTTGTTTTCTCTGTCTCCCTTCATCCCTCTCATTTTCATTCCATATTTCTTTCTTTCTTTCTTTCTTTCTATCGTTCATTCTTTCTTTCTTATTCTTTCTCTCTTTACTGCCCCCTCCCTACTTCCCATTCGTTTTTCTTTCTTTCTTTCTTTCTTTCTTTCTTTCTTTCTTTCATGTTAGTTTGCCTGTTTCTTTCCGATATCTATATTTTTTATTTATCCTTCATATCTCTTTCTTTCTTTCTTTCTTTCTTCCTTTCTTTCTTTCTTTCTTCATATCACTGTCTTTTTGTATATCTATTTGTTCACACATATTCACTCAGACGATTAGGATTTGTCAACACTAGCAAAATACTATCAACTTTTTTTAAAAGGTAGCCTTAAGACTGGTTTGCTCAAATGTTCTCACTAGCACCTTCTTTTCTCTGTCAATTATCAAGCCATGATAGTTACGAGAAATCTTTTTCAAAACCCTAAGGAGAGGTGGAGTCATGCCTTTTCAATGGCAATATTACAAAGTTTAGTATAAACCACCTCAACCGGAATTCGAACTCGCTTCGCTGACTTTGTTTTCCGTGCCGATAAACGTTAAGACTCGAGTGCTTAATGCATATTAATTCACAGATCAGCAATATTCTTATTCATGCGTGAACGAACGTCATGTACACACCTGCAGAGGCTATGAAACTGGAGGTAAGCTCAAGCCGACAAAACAAGCGTTTATTTTTTTTAAAAATTGTATTAAAAGACAAGTATTTCTCGCTTGACCGATGCAAAATGGCGTTTAATGGCGAAAGATATTAACAGATCGTGCATAAAAACTAGCAAAGACCCAAGAAACGCGTGGACAAATCGTCGTGAACAAAACAATTGCCAGGCTGGATATTTTAACTATGTTGCTTAACTCTCCAGTCGTGTAACGCTATTTTACAGAATTATCTAGATTAATTGGACCGTAGGACTTCGTCTAACAAGATAAATCGTCACGAGTCTACGTAAAGCCCCTTTGACACGTTCGCTCATTTACAGTAAGAATCCTCAAAGTGGACGACGGGCCCTTCATTGAGGAGTGACCGCGTACAAATTCAGTGGGGTCGCAAGTGCATTTGAGAATGTTCTTTAAATATTACAATCTGTTGTTAACTGCCGTAAGATGTCGCTTGTTAACTTTAACGAAACTATCATCTATTAACCAATCTTAAAGAATCTGTTTTGCCTGCCAGTGCTGACAACCACAGCCCTTTCTTGGTCCCACGTTTTCTACTGATATGAAGTATATCAGCTTTATGGAATCAATTGCTAAGTCTACTTCGAGGAAAACCGGTTCAATATGCCGTGCTAGACAATATTTTCTGGACATAATCTATCTTGCAAATTTCATCGAACACCTCTCTCTCTCACACACACACTCTCTCTCTCACTCTCTCTATCCCTATCTCTCTCTCTCTCTCTCTCTCTCTCTCTCTCTCTCATGCACACACAGACACACACATAGAATTATTTATATAAAACATTTCTTTAAAAAAGAATTGTCTCAGGAGTGATTTTTTTTTCTTGACATTTCATCGACCTCTCTCTCTCCCCTTCTCTCTCGTTCTTTCTGTCACACACACACACACGCACACACACACACACACACACACACTCTCTCTCTCTCTCTCTCTCTCTCTCTCTCTCTCTCTCTATCTCTCTCTCTCTCACACACACACACAGAGGCACACACAGATACACACATAGAATAAATTATATAAAACATTTTAAAAAAGAATTGTGTCAGGAGTGATTTTTTTTCTTGCACATTTCATCGAACCTCTTTCTCTCCACCTCTCTCTCGCTCTCTCTGTCACACACACAGATACACACACACACTCTCTCTCTCTCACACACACACCCACACAGAGACACACACAGATACACACATAGAATGAATTATATAAAACTTTTCTTTAAAAAAGAATTAATTGTCTCAGGAGTGATTTTTCCGCGGAAAAATAATTTGTATTTTATTTTTTAAAGTAGATCTTCTCGTCTGGTCAACCGTAGCAAATATCAACAATGGCTGATATTAGTAGAAATATGTTAGTTGCTTCTGGCAAAGAAAGGGCCCTTTTTTTAATTTTTTTTTTTTTATGATGTATTTACCGTCATGGGGGTCGCGATAAATTTCTTTTATAAAGAAGAATCTCGATTCAAAATGATTGTGGGGGGGCACATTTCGACTAGATTTCTCTGTGAACATCACAAGTCTATAATTCGTGTTTTCGTGAGTATCTGTGTGTGTATATATGTGAGCACCTGTGTATTTGAACGTGCCTCTGTGTATATGAGCGTCTGCATGTGTGCTTGTAAGTGTTGTGTGTATATGTGATTGTGTGTGCATCCGTATGTGAGTGTGTCTATGTATGTGCCTGTGTATATGGATTTGAGCTTGATTGTATATATGTGTGTATCTCTGTATGTGAGTGCTTCTGTGAGGGTGGGATTGTTTCTGTATGTTTCTGTGTGTGAGTGTCTGTGTGCGAGCGTGTGTGGCTCTGAATGTGTGCCTGTGAGTGTGTATCTGTGCATGCGAATGCGGCTATGCATATGTGCGTTTGCATATGTGACTATGTGAGCATTCGCATGAAAGAGTGTGTATCTGTGTATGTTGCTGGGTTTATCTGAGTGTCTGTGCATGTGAGTGTTTGTGTATATGTGACTGTGTGTGTTTGAGTGTTCCTTTGCATATAATTAAATGTGTATGCGAACGTCTGGAAATGTCTGTGTGTGCGTGTATATTTGATTGTCTAAGTATATGTCTGAAAGTTTGAGCGTCTGTGCATGTGAGTGCGTGTGTGTATATGCGGCCGTTTTTGCATGTGCGTGTGTTTGAAAGTGCCTGCATGCGTGCAAACATGAGTGTGTGAATCTGTTTTGGTTGATCGGTGGATTAATTCGTTTTTTTTACGGCATATCAGCCCTTTGAAGGTTATTTAAAGCCAAAAAATATTTTTAGGTTACAAGAAGTTTTGTTTAGATAATAATGGCTTTGTGATAAACGTTTAACTACTTAACCCATAGATGGGGGTAAGAGGCGGATTCATACTTTTCCCAAGGCTATTTTGCGCGTAAGCGAATATAACGAACCCAACGAGAATTAAAACTCGGCTATCCGATTAAGAATTCCGCCCGCACATTCAAGCTTACAGAACTTGGTATTTCCAAGCGGTCAGCCATCTTAGATACTAACCAGGATCGATGTTACTTAAATTCTTTAATCGTACGGGAACTGGTGTTACAACGTGTGGTGGCCGTAAGCCCTATGTATATATATATATTATATTGGTTGAATTCCGCTCGCACATTCAAGCTTACAGAACTTGGTATTCCAAAGCGGTCAGCCATCTTAGATACTAACCAGGATCGAGGTTACTAAAATTCGTTGATCGTACGGGGAACTGGTGTTACAACGTATTTGTGGCCGTAAGCCATATATATATATATATATATATATATATATATATATATATATATATATATTATGTTGGTTGTGTCTCTGCAGAGGTTGAATCTTCGCGTCAATTCGTAATAGCAGCAGCTTTTCGCTAATACTTTTCGAAGATTAATTTCGTTTGGTTTGTTTTATGGCATATCAACCTCAATGGCTTATTTAATGCCGACAAAATTTTTATTGCTGGTAATGTTTTTTCTTCAAAAATGTTATTGCTGGTAATAATAATATATTTTTTACAAAGTATTTCTGGTATTAAAACTTATTTTTACACTTACATAGTGTTTTGACCCCAGTTTCGGGGTTAACTATTTGCCCATAGCTGGGACCCTAACAGGTGCTACCACCCCGTGTTAGGATGGACCTGGGAACACCAACAATTAAGAGGTGGTTCCACGCTTCTCAAAACCTCCTTATCAAAAGGTCCTGCTGTTGGTCATAGTTTATCGTCTTAACCAGGACTCAGGATGTGTATGTGTTGCGAGTGTGTGCGTTTTTGTGCATGGTTAAGTTTCATTTTTAACTTTCTTATAAATGCATGAGTTTTCTTCTCTTATTTTTATTTGTTTTTTACTCATTTCTTTTGCATCTTGAAAGTTGAAAATCAATAAACAAAATCAATAAACAAGATCAATAAACAAAAGCATGCTAAAGTTGGCAAATGTTTTGAAAGCTATCCGCTAATAGAAGTTATTGTGTTAGCGGTTAGCTATTGTGTCATTGTCAATAACACAATGTTTGCTTTGTCCATGTTATATAGCAATAAAGTGTCGCTGCCGACACTTAAGTTTGAACCTAGATCGCCATTGAGCAAACACAGTCGATCCCATTATTGAATTAATTAGAACACGTGACCATAGAGGAATCGCATATGTGTAGGCAGTAGCTGACGACTAACTATCCTATTCCTGGTCTATCGTCTATACTATACAGATCTGTATTTCTAGTCTATCCTCTATTACTATACGGACCACTATTCTTTACTCTATTCACTATACTATTTCTCTATTCGGATCACTATACGGATTACTATTCGAGCGAGAATTATCGAGCAAGTACTATTAGTTCAACGGCGTACTATACTTATATCTGCGATTAGAAAAACCTTTACTATAACGAGCATTAAGAAAGTGACAACGAGTGTCCGTTGGCGTCACAAAAGTCCAACTACTCAATAAATATCACATTTGTTATTTATTCTTTTTTCTAACATAGTCAACATAAGAACTTAATTAAAAAATATGAAATTCTCGTAGCCACAAATAGCCACTATTTCTTGGCAATATGTTGGGTGGCCTTGGCAGTATCTGGCTGTCGGGAGAGATAATTACCTAAACATTTATAATGATAATTAGAAGCAACACTAGAAATGTGTCACATACCTTCTCTCCGACCCTGAAAAGGAAAACTAGTGAATGTTGCAACAGGATATTATCTCATTGGTGAGATGTAAGTTCCACTTGAGCAGCTTCTTCCCGCGAATCGTTGCTCTATGGAACGGACTCTCAAGCGGATGCTTCCCCGACCACTAGAATCTTAACAGGTTCAAGTCTAGACTTAACTAGTATCTTCTCTACCATGCTTCATGCTTTGCCTTCATCTACCTTGAATGCCGACCCCCCCCCCCAGCCTATGGTGCAAAGGATTTTTTTCTGCCAAAGTCCAGGAAGTATCTTTTTCATCATTGGTGTCTTCGAAAAGTTTGTCACTCTATATAAAACGGCTCGGCTGATTGTCCATCATGGCTTACATAACCAGACAAGCGTGATGTATACAAACTGCGGAAGGTGAACGAATGTTATCCCAACACAATAATAGCGTTTATATATCTGGCAGAAGTTTTCCCTGTATTATAACTGTTAGACATTTTCATGATGGTCGTCCTCGAGTATAGAATCCAGAGGTTGGCAGTGAATATTTCGGAGACAGTAGGAAAGCATAGTGGAGGTTCGCAGTGGATATCACAGCAGAGTGTAGTTCATCCTTCTCCTGGTCGCCTTTGGTCCTTCCGGTAGGAGGAAACAAGATGGCCGCCTTCATACACGACGAATACAGTGTTGGGCGGCTTCTGATTGGTCAACCTTCTATTGGTCGACTATAAAGGGAAATAAGTCATTCTGACTCGCTCACTAGTTATATGTAGTATATACCCCAAAAACCGTAACAATAACTCCCTTCATTGGATTCTCATTCTTCTCGGCTGTCTTCTGTTGTGCAGTAACAGTTATCTGCACGGAAATGAGAATCGAAAATCAAAGTTCAAATTTCCCCCAATGTCTTTTGTGTTCACTTTCCCAATAATAGCATCGGGAAAGGCATAAATTCCGCCTCTTCTCTAACCTCCAAGAAGTGTGTTACCTCTCTGGTCTTCGATAGCAAGTCTGACTTCGAAACAGGGAAAAAGATAACCGGGATCTACACCCCTATCTTTCCCAAAACGAACGGCCATCCTTCTAGATCGTTTTGTAGTAATGCAGGTGTTCCCCATGGTTTAATCCTTAGACCTATTTTCTTCTTAATCTTTATTAATGACCTTCCTGATGACATCAGTTCTCAACTTTATATGTACACAACAATTTACTCTCTTCTCAGTAGAAGGTTTGATCAGTTCAATATTATTAAATTGTAAGGTGATCTAAAAAGAAAATGACCTACAGTCTTCTGTTAACTGGGGCAGGGAATGGCTTGTTAAATTTAATGTCTCTTTATCAATAATCTCAAAGATCACTTCCTATCTCCTATCAGTATGGCTGATACTAACCTAATGAAAATGACTCGTTTTGACGTCTTGGGCCAATGTTCTCTGTTGACATGAAGTAGAAAGATTACTTTGAATTTATTGCTAGACAATTTTTCTCTCTTGAATCTATCTTACATATTTATTAGTCTACCATTCGTCCATGCTTTGAATATTGGCGACACATATGATACAGTGTTCCATATATCGATTTCGAGATTCTTAATAAAATCCAAAGAAGAATTTGCAATTTTATTTTCACTTTCCCGTCGCTGTAATATAGCTTCCAAGTGCCTTTGCTACAAATACTTTCATGGTAATTGTTCGGATGAGCTCTTCGCTACGGTAGCTAGACTTTATGAATTGAAGCGCAGTACTAGATTGGCGGCAAGGTCTCATCAATTCAGAGTTGAATTGGCTAGATGTAACCGTAAGTTCTATGCTAACAATTTCTTTTCTCGTACCTCTCGCTTACGGAATTTTCTTCTGGTCCCATGCTTAACAGCCAACTTTCATCTTTAAAAATCAAATGCAATATCAATCGTTATCTATTGTCGTCTTAATTATTCTTCAACTGTTCTCGCTCCTTAATAATGTTTTTTTTTTTTTTCTCATTTTTTCACACTCAGTAAGCCTTTGTGTCTTAGTGGCATTACTGCGTTGCATGGAGTGATATTATGAAAAAAATATATCATAGTAATCCACGAGTATTAAATAAAAAGGACGCTGAATGAAAATGGTATGAAAAGCAGATGCTGTTCCGTTATTCTTTAAAAATCTCTTCTCCTAAATTGGCATTCTGTTCATCCATAAGCTCTAAAATATCTTCGAACGAGTAAAGCGTGTAGGTCTTAGCGATGACCGCCCTTGTATGAATCTCGTGGACTGGCGTTACAGAATCACAAACCAAGAACACATCACTTGAGGACTTCTAAAAACAGCAACAAATGAAACAGATATGACATGTAACAAGAAAACACTGACATAATCAAGATTCTAAGATTCCGCACTACCTAGACAAAAGTTAAGCAAGGACGGTCGCAGTCTGTACTGGACTTGAGAAACCTATTTTCCTGAAAAATTGTGTTAATAGAAAGATCTTACAAATTTCACCTCTACTTCAAAGAAAGGTTAGGAAGAAAACTATCTTTAATATTGGAAAGAACGATAACAGCTACTGGACTTGAGAAACCTGTTTTGCTAAGACATTGTTTAAAGGGAAAGCTTTTATAAATTTCTAAAGCTGTTGAGAGCCATGGTCACCCACTTGATGAAGTGACATGACCCATAGATGAAGTGGATCATAAGTACTATGAAAGGTTTTAATAGATTTTTATAAAAACATTATTACCAGCGATGAATTCGAAATTATTACCAGCAATGAAATATTACCAGCAATACAGAATTTCAAACAAAGAATGTGCCAAATAACAAAAAACACATCACTTGAGGACTACTAGCGACTATAATGGATAGCACATAACATACCACTCCACTTCAAATAAAAAGATTAGGGAGAACACCCACCCCCTGTATGGAAAGAATGATAACAGCTACTGGACTTGAGAAACCTATTTCTCTGAAAAATTGTTTTAATAGAAATATCTTACAAATTTTCTATATTTCAACTGAAAAGAGCGCAGACTGCTGGGTCGAATTAATACCGAATGTTTCCTTATAAGGAAACGGATAATATTACCATTACCATTGGACGTGATGAAAACAGATATTATACTTTGATACCAGCTCGATAGCTAGAGAGATAAAAAAACAAACAAAAAAAAAACAGCGTAACTCAACGATCACTGCTGTTTGGTCAATGAATGCTGAGTTTTTCCTTATAAGGAAACGATTAATCTGACTATGACCATTACTTTTAAAATAGCCTGTTCTACTTCTGCACATAATTAAAAGGAAATTGCTGATCCATTAGCCAACTTTCAATGACTTGATTTTTACATGACTATATGCGGTAATTATTTTTAAGCTAAAGATAAATGCTAAACTAAACCACTATATTCTTCTGTACGTGACAAAAAGCATTGGCTTTTCTTTTTTATCAACTCCAGCTATTTACATATAGTACATTGAAATCATTGATTTCCAATCTTAATTTAGCTATAGTCAGATAAATTATTGTCTCTTTTATACGACTTGTTCTAGATAAATTTTCGTTTCGTTTGATATTTATTAGCATAAAAAAAAGGAAGATGTAAAAATATTTTGGTGAAATAACTGGAATTACAGTTCAGTGTACTATGCACATTCATATTAACGAAATCCTTTTTTTTTTTTTTGCTTATTTTCAACACGTAGCTACTATTACAGACATTCCTGTCTGTGATCTTCGCCAAAATCTTCAGTTCAGGACAATAATGCATACCGAACGATAGTTTCATGTGATCATAAAAATTGCAGCATTAGAATTTTTTTTTTTTTTTTTTTTTTGTAATTACTTTGGTGAGGGGTATCTCAACCTGCTTTGAAACGTGAAATAGCAATGTAAATCTAATAAGCAACTTGGCAGAACTCTCTCTCTATCTTCGTTTTTTCTATCTTCTCTCTCTCTCTCTCTCTCTCTCTCTCTCTCTCATTCTCTATCTCTCTTTCGTTCTTTCTATCTCCTTTCTCTCTCTCTCTCATTCTCTCTCTCTCTGTTTTTCGTTCTTTCTATCTCCTTGCTCTCTCTCTCTCTTTTTCGTTCTTTCTATCTCCTTGCTCTCTCTCTCTCTCTTTTTCGTTCTTTCTATCTCCTTGCTCTCTCTCTCTCTCATTCTCTCTCCTCTGTTCTTTCTATTTCCTTTCGCTCTCTCATTCTCTCTCTCGTTCTTTCTATCGCCTTGCTCTCTCTCTGTCATTCTCTCATTTTTCGTTCTTTCTATCTCCTTGCTCTCTCTCTCTCTCCTTGCTCTCTCTCTCTCTTTTTCCTTCTTTCTATCTCCTCGCTCTCTTTCTCTCTTTTTCCTTCTTTCTATCTCCTTGCTCTCTCTCTCTCTCTCTCTCATTTTCTCTCTCCTCCGTTCTTTCTATCTCCTTTCTCTCTCTCTCTCCCCTTGCTCTCTCTCTCTTTCGTTCTTTCTATCCTCTTGCTCTCTCTCTCTCTCTCTCTCTCATTCTCTTTCTCTCTCACAGACGCACATTTTTTTCTAACGTTTTATTGCTAACATCTCACCTCTTTCAGTAAACATATATTGCGTACCCCAACAGCTAATCACTGAAAGACCAGGTAAAACGTCAAACAAAATTCGATGCAAGATTTTGCCAGCGTGCACTTTAACAACGATTACGAAGGCAAATTGCACAAATTCCTATAACTGAAATATTCATCTATTTCTGCACCCCACCTCTCTCTCTCTCTCTCTCTCTCTCTCTCACTCTGTCTCACACACACACACACACACACACACTCTGTAATGCTATCTCTTTGAGTCGTTACAAATAACACTAAGAACTTGAACCTGTCATATTTAACATTAAAGACTTCTTAAATTTCCATTGGCCAGTGTGAACGTGTGAGCAATGATGAAGTTCTAGAGAAAATGGAAACAAAAAAGACACTTAATACCGGAAAGAGACAGTTGAAATTCCTAGGACAAATAATAAAGAAAGAGGGCTTGGCAAATTTGACACTCACAAGGTATACTGTAGGCAAGATGTACAGAGGAAAACAACGCTTAACCTACATAAAAAGCGTGTGTAAATGGTTAGCAGGGTTTCGAAGCGATAGCAAAAAGACAAACTTTATTAAAAGCTACAAAGGACAGAACATTTTGAAGAGCCATGATCATCAACAACCTGAAGGGGCGTGGCATGAAGAAGAAGAAGAAAAAGAAGAGGAAGAAGAAGAGGAGGAGGAGGAGAAGGAGGAGAAGAAGAACATGTGTTTCCGAAACGTAGAGTTTACATTCAAATTTGCCATGTATGCGAGACTGACCTCCCCGTCTATTTGCTGGTTAGTTATATATCTGCTATACCACTCTTTCCTACCCTTGCAACCCAGGTATGAGCTGTTTCTGTATTCATTGGCTGTGGTGGGGTCTCACCTCAGATCAACTCCGTATCTAACTCCATTGTTAGCCTGATGTGATATTAAGTAAAGAGTGTTTCATTAAGACGGATTATATATAAGGGTGTTTCATTAAGACGGATCAAAGCCAGTAGTAAATAAATCAGTGTTATTGGTAAAAATCTATTTATTTCACTATTAGATCATGTTATTTAACTCATGTCAATTGTGTGTGGAAAATAATATCGCCCAAATATCTGCCAAATCTGAAAGAAAAAGAAAAAAAAAATTAGACGCTTAAAATTAATTCACATTTAAAATCGGCCAAAGTTATTGGAACACACTTTATAAAGTTTATTCTTAAACGATTTGGGATGAGATACCCGCCCCATCTCTCTTTATGCGCAATAACCCTTCAGAGCGTAACTGGTGATGGTCTTCCATAGCTTCCTTTCCTTTATTGTTTTCATTAATACTAGAACCGTCTTTCTGATTATGTTATTCTTTTTACCATGTTTTTTTATTTAAACTAATCAAACAGATTCTTTCCTCTCGTTCTGTTTCCTTTGATCTGTCCTGTGAGTGTTAATTTCTCCAGACCTTCTTTCTTTATTATGTGTTTCAGAAATTCCACCTGTTTCTTTCGGGTTTCATCCCATGGTCTTTCATAATGTGCATTCAGCTAAAGAAATTCACTTGTTCTTTGTATAATGTTCGTCATTTAGAACGACAGCAAGGTCGCTGAAAGTCTTCTCCCTCGCTTGTGACAAAAAAAAACTGTCCAGCTTGTACTGCCATAATGGAAAGCAGACAATTCTAAAAACAACCAAGCAGTCTTTCTTCGACTGATTCAGAAAATTCTTATAGGCAATGAAATTCAACTCCGCTTTCGAAAGACATTATTTCTGCACGACTCGCCTTTCATTCAAAAGACATGAGGAAAACAAATCGAGATACGAGCAAACAAGAACGCTGCAAATTTTATTCACGTTATTCATTTGTGAAGAGAGCGAGGCAAAGCCAAAACGAGGCCAAAATTATAGACCCTCACATCCGGTGAGTGAAAGTCACGCTCTTCAAATTGTACATTTTTACGCAATTCAAAGCCTCACACACATTCGAAAACTTCGAGAGAGGGCCGGTTTAAAATCACCAAACTTAGGATAATCGTAATTTTAAAAACAATAAACTAAAAGAAAAAAAAACCCAAAAAACGACAGACTGTTATAAAAATAAAGACATCGGCCATCTTTTCTGCTTTTGTCTTTTTTTTTTTTTCAACAGGAACTTTTTTTTCTGGTTAATAAAACATGATTATCTTGTTCTATACACCGTTCCCCTTCAGGACGTGGGCTATCACCGCCCTCCACGACTTCCTATCTTTTATAGTTCTTAGCAATATTTGTCCCTTTACTATGCCTGCCACTTCCTGTTCTGACACCCTTTTAACCGAGCTCGTTATATAGGTTACTCGAGGTCCCCCTTGCTATCAATATGACCATTGAGTGTTGTGATATTAAGTAAAGGGTGTTTCATTAAGACGGATTTAAGATCTCTTTCTGCAATATGTGCCTCGGAATTTTTTCAATGGTGTTTTCTGATTCCAAGCATAGGTCCTTTTTGTCTCCATTTTCTTTAAAAGATCTTAATACGTCCGTGGTATTCTCTCCATTCATCTGTCGGATAACATTTCTAATGCTTCAAGTCTCTTCTCTATCTGTGGGGCGATTGTCCAGCATTCACTACCATGTAGGAGGACCAATATTTGCATAACAGTTCAGTACTGTTTTCTTTATTTCTAATGACATTTTCCTGTTTTTTAATACTTTGCTTAGATTTTGGGGCGCCTTTCGTTATTCCAGTAGGACAACGGATTTCGGCATCATATTTTGGCATCCTCTATTAAAACTCTCCCCAGTTATTTAATTTTTCGTACTTTCTTTGTTTTTTTATTTCCAATGGCTTACTTTCAACTTCGGCTGTTCTGCTTGCTGAAAACCATTATGTATTCTTACAATTAATCTTCGTCCTTTATTCTCGTTTTCTTTACTACATTTTCACGGAGTTCCTGCAGTTTACTCTCTGCGTCTGTTTCGAACACTGAGTATCTTGTTAATTCGATGTTGTTAAGATCGTTTCCGCAAATAATAAATCCTGGTAGGACTTCTCTTACTCTCCAGAACGTATTAACAAGAAAACCGGCTGCTATTACTAATTGGCGGGAAGATTCCACCTCTAAAACCATATCACGAAGATAATATATATACAGGGTGTCCCAGAAATCAACTAGGGATTTAGACCTGGTTATGACGATAAACTAATATTTTATAGAAAATTGCCTAACAATACCTATTTATAGTAAAATTACCAACAACACATTTTATCTGTAGTTGAAGGCAGACAATTACATTCAAAATAGATTTAGTAGAAGCCATAAAATTGTATTCAAAATATTTAGATTTCGGCATTAAATAACGCATAGAGATTGATATACCGCTAAATAAAATCAAACATGAAAGAAGTCTTGCATGATATTAATGTATATAATATCCTACAATTTCTTAAAGAAATCAAACTGTATTCCAAAATATAACTTAAACAAACCTAGAAGAGAGCACACACGTATCAACGCCTCTAGTAATTATGTCCACATATATATGAACAAAAGCTGAGTATCAACTACCATGTATTCAGTTGTGAAAGCAGAATAACATATATCATATTTTTTATTAGTTCAAAGCTTCAGCATTAAATGATCTATACGGAGGAAAAATAAATTAATATCGTGAAATAAGCCATGGAAAAATTAACAACTGAACAAAGAAAAAAAATCTCAGATTTTTTAAAATTAATTGTTTTTAAATAGAAATGTAACGATAATCCCTAGTAAGCGGTATTTGGTCATTATCGCGAATTTTTTTTTTTTTTCAGCAGTGCAGAAGAAATCTGAAATCTGGATTCAACGCGATAGAGTTACTGCCGATATGGCCCAGCAAGCATGCATCATCTAAAGCAAACTTTTGGTTACTGGATAATTTAACAAAATTCAGAAATTTATAGCCAACATATTTTTTTTTTATCTGACGGCTTCCGATTATGTTCTTTGGAAGACTACCTTAAGGAGGGTGTATCCATCAATAAACGACAGACAATTCAGAAACTCGACGATAACATTTGTGGTGAAATTCGAGAGCCGTAGACGAAGTTATTAACCATTGTTATGGAGAATTTCTCTGAAAAGAGCGAGTGTGGGGGAAGTCGAAAATAAACTACAATTACTTCTTTTACATTTTAATAGTGAAATAGAAATATAATTTCCAGCGTTTGAATTTTAATTCTGTGTTAAACTATTTCGGAATAATAATAAAAAAAATATAGAAAGTTTTATGATTTATTTCTTTGTTTAACTACATATCGATTCTTTATGGGTCATTTAATGCCGAAAGTTAATTTTCTTACGAGCTTTGAACTCATAAAAATATGATATATGTTATTCTACTTTCACAGTTAAATACATGGTAGATGATACTCAGCTTTTGTGCATATACATGGTTGTGTGGACATAATTGCTAGAGTCGTTGATACGTGTGATCTATTAAATTTATAATTTGGAATACCATTTAATTTCTTTAAGAAATTGTAAAATATGGCCACACACACACACACACACATATATATATATATATATATATATATATATATATATATATATATAAGCAAATATATAAGCAAATATATGCAAATATATGGATCCGACAGTATGAAAAAAATATACTGAAAAAACAAACAAAAATCCTAATATGCGATTATGTCCATCGTCTTTTTCATGTTGAATTGTATATGGTCGATGTTGATTATGTTTTATGAATATGTCCTGAAGATGGTCTATTAGACCGAAACGTCCGACGTTGACATTATACATTAAAACAGCATAATCGCAAATTAGGATTTTTGTTTGTTTTTTCAGTATATTTTTCTTCATATATATATATATATATATATATATATATATATATATATATATAGGTAAAATCCCTAAGTAATCCAAGTGAATCCTATTAATATAAAATATTAAAACTGATCTACAAAAAAGAGCTCAGTATATTTATTATAGAGGATCAGTCAGTCAGTTATGTGCCATGCGTGATCATGTATCTTTCGATACATGACTGACGAGGCAGATTTTATCCCGCAATAGGTTGCCATCTCTTTCTACGGTAGACCAATTATGGATTAATGTCATGAAAGAATTCTATCATGTTGTTTGTTTGTTTGATTGATTTTGTTTAGCAGCATATCTATCTCTATGAATTATTTAATGCCGAAATCGAAATATTTTGAACAAAATTGTATACCTTCAACCTTAGATAAAATATATTGTTGGTAATTTTACTATAAAAAGATGTTTTTATACTTTCATAGTGTTTTGTTTTTGTTTAGGGGATTCACTATTTGGCTGGGACAAGTGCTACCCACCCAGGTCAGGGTGGACATGAGAACAGCAGCAATTAACCGGTGGTCATACGCTCCCCAAAACATGTAATCTCCTGATCAGACGCTTTGCTGCCAGATAGAATTTATCGTCATACCCAGGACTATGTTAATCTGAAAGACAGATAAAAATAGCTAAGTGAACACTTTGTATATATATATTATGTTGGTTGTGTGGATGCAGAGGTTGAATCTTTGCGTCAATTCGTAATAGCACCAGGTTTTTTCTAATACTTTTCGAAGATTGGTTTGTTTTGTTTTGTTTTGTTTTGTTTTGTTTTACGGCATATCAACCTCAATGGGTCATTTAATGCCGACTTTTTTTCCCGGTAATATTTTTGTTTTGTAGCTGGTAATATTATTTTTCCAAAAACGTATTGCTGGTAATAGTTTTTTTTTCCAAAAACGTATTGCTGGCAATAGTTTTTTTTTCCAAAAACGTATTGCTGGTAATAGTTTTTTTCCCCTCAAAAACGGATTGCTGGTAATATTTTATAATGCTTTTTATTTCAGTTTCGGGGTTAACTATTGGCCCATAGCTGGGACACTAACAGATGCTACCACCTCGGGTCAGGGTGGACCTGGGAACAACAGCAATGAAGAGATGGTTCCATGCTCCTCAAAACCTCCTGATCAGAGGCCTTACTGTCGGATGTAGTTTATCGTCATACCCTGGACGCACTTTTTGAAGAGTAAGAGGAAATTATCATAGCATCCAATGAAGTTGAATTGTGATAGAAGTTATACAAATATATATCACCGCACCTATTCATTTCTGACAGAAATAGAAATCCTACGAGGATTTATTATTCGTCGACATAGTATTAACAACATAAAGCAGTCAGATGGGGAATATCACGATGTTAATTTAGTTCTGAAAAAAAAAGAAAAGAAATAAAGGCATGGCTCAGTAGATAAAGACGTTGGTTTGATCCAGTGACTAGACCCAAAGAGTTGTGTGTTCAATAACAGGCTACAGCAGTAGTGAACTAAAACTTGGAGAATTGATTTAAAGGAAAATAACTGAGACATCCGGAAGAGGCATGGTACGTGGAACTAGAACAATCTACCCAGGAAGACGAAATAAAGGTTTCGGTTCGGAATTTCAATCACATGAAGAAGTCCGGAGCGTACAACGACCGAATCGTTGTGAATATGTCAATGAAGATGAGGATAACAGTCCGAATAATATAAATAATAAATTAAAATATCTGAGTAACTTTTGGAAAACACTGTATATACATTGTCTGCAGCATTAGCGATGCTATGCTTAACAACAGTAGCATCATTTGACGAAGACTTTGTTGCTTCAACTGTAGCAGGTGTATGATTAATTTGTTACGGCTTATCAACTTTCTGCAGGTTAATTAAAGCCATATTGTAGTAATTTTTTGTGTGGGATATAATAATAATTTTTACTGATACAAATTCTACTAGCTCTTAGAAGAGGTGGATTCAAAACCTTCCTCAAGGTTATTTGAATAGTAAGTGTAAATAACGAACCCGACTGGAATCGGAATTAGCTTTTCAATCTCCAGTCCAGAGCTGTTAACCATTACACCGCCTGCACATCCAAGCTTATAGCACTTAGTTTTGGCAAGCGGTCACCCATCTACGTTGCTTAACTTCGGGGATCGTACGAGAATCGAGGCTTCAAAGTGATATGACCGTAAATCAGAATGTGTATGAAATTACCCCCCACACACACACACACACATATACAGGTAAAATCCGTGGCTAAGTAATCCAAGGGAATCCTATTAATATAAAATATTAAAAATGATCAACAAAAAACAGTTCAGTATATTTATTATAGAGCATCAGTATATCAGTTACGTGCCATGCGGGATACACGCTTAGGCGATCATGTATCTTTCGGTACATGACTGACGAGGCAGATTTTATCCCGCAATAGGTTGCCATCTATTTCTGCGGTCGACCACTTGCCATCCAAGGCTATAGAACCAGTTCTGTCCTGCTATTTACCCATAGCTGGGGGAGGGGGGGTAGAAGAAGAGGATTCATGGCTTTCCCAAGTTTCACGTAAGTGAATGTAATGGATTCGACCTAAGGAAATGTAATGGACTCGAGTCCTTAATCCGAGCCGCTATCAATTACTCCACGGTCACTCATCATCATAGAATTGAATTACATAAAAATGAAACTCAATTGTACCCCGTTTTTATGGCCGTTTCCCTGCTCGGGATAAATTCCCAGGAGCTTATCAATGCTAAAACGTTTGATAAAAAATGAATAGTAACTTTTTTTTAATGTAAAATTAAAACATGGATAGAAAAAAAAGAAGAAGAAAGAGGAAAACAGAGGAACAAACAACAAATAAGGGAAAAGTATTTAAGACGGAGATAGAAAAAAAAAGAAAAAGAAACACCCAAGTGGAGAGGGGGGCAGGAAGACAGAACATACACAAGTCTAGACAGAAGCTAAAAGCGATTGAAGATTAACAATGACCTATATTTAAAATGTTAACTCTTGTTCAAATTGGAAAAAATTAAAATTGGAAAAAATTCCATAGGAAAATACAATCATTAAATTTAAGGAAAGTAATATATATATATATTTTTTTTTTTATATATATATATATATATATATATATATATATATATATATATGGAAAAATATAGACATCCTATGTCTGTTGATTTAAACCGTCTTTATTTTTAAACTGCGAATGATCTTATGCAAAACTGCCTGCTGAAGTTGGGCGAATATTCCAATATCAACATAGTAACCGTCTCTGAGTATTCCACACATTAAATGTATCACTTAGAGTTTTGTAAATGACAGCCTAATTAGCATAGCTAAAGCATAGTCTATATAAATGCCCATGCAGTAAGAGTAAATACCTATCGTTATGCGAGTATCGTTTGCTGACCGGCAGAGTGGGCTAGCTTCTTTCCAAATAATACTCGCTCAAGCTCCGGGTGGCCATTCCCTCAAGCAGTACTTCGGGAGAGGGCTGAGTTTATTGCCAGGCGTCCCCATAATGGAGGTGCCGAATGGGCTTGAGAATTTTTCTGCCGTATCGCCGTTAAACCCATTTTAAACTCGGCCTTGTGTCACATTTAGTAGTGACGCAGGCGCATTGAGAAATCACGCCTATCGAGATAAGCGACTACCGCTGGACTGGTAAAATAATGAAGGAAAGCACCCTTCCTAACACTTTATATTAATTACGTACTTCTTGTTTGTGGTGGTGATAAATTCACTACCTCCACACTCCTGATGATGACTCAAGCGAATCGAAAGCGTGGACACAGAAATTATATGGATTCTGAAAATGTCTTACATTTGCAGTAGGCAGTTTTGCGAAAGATAATTCGAAATGTTGCAATATTTTTTTTTTTTGTCGTAATTTTAACTGTAAGACATTTTCCTAATGAGATGTTGCAACAAAGGAACTCAAGGTGAAAAACAAAATCACTTTTATTAATGTTGACCAAAAGTTTACAGTATAAAATAATTAAGTCGGTAACATTTGCTCTCTTTGTTACATGAAATGATAAATGTACACTTGAATTAACAAACTTATGTTAACGGAGAATGGTAAATTTCATAATCAAAAGAGTTAAAAAGAAAAAAAAAACTAACAGGGAAAATAGGGTAAACGTCTAAAATTAAAAGAGAAATATCAAAATCATAGGAGGGAAAACACATTATCTCTGGTGACATCTGTAAACAAAAATTTGAATATTTCCTTTTCATGGAAATTGGGGGAAATTGTTGAAGTATCCCCAAAGATAGAAATTACCGCAAGTGGAAATTGTGTTGAAAATCTATTTCCCTTCAAAATGAAGTTTATCACAAGCGTTTTTTTTTTCCTTTTTCCTTGTAAGTTTTTTGTTGTTGTTGGTGGTGTTTTTTTTTTTTTTTTACTAAGAAGCCACAGTTCTTTCACTGATCAACCTGTTCTTGCAATCTGTTCATTAGCACTTCCTTTTTTGTCGCGAAAAGGAAACGTTCAAAAGAGAATTTAAAAGGAAAACGTAATTTGCGAAATTCTTTTAAAAGTTTTCAAATGTTCCTCCGTGTTTCTTTTTCTTTTCAATTATTATTCTTTTATTTTCTTCATTTCAATCTAATTGGCAATGAATCCAAATCTTCCTGACGCTGTTGTGTCCAAGAATATATTTTCGGTTAATGGATATTGAATCAAAAGAAATCTTTGCAAATTGCTCAGTTTAAATCAGTCATGTTGATCCGCGTCCGTCTGGAGCCTTATCCTTGTTCATCATCATCATCAGCATCATCATCAGCATCATCATCCTAATGACCCGTTGTGATCTTAGGGTCACTGCGCAGTTGAGCAACCCAACCAGTTACCTCCACATACCTGGGTTGAAAACCGAAAAGATATTCATTTGTGGAACAGTACGTCCACAAACACACACATACATATATACCAACACATATGCTCACATCTGTTAAATGCCCGCTGATTGGATTGATTCGGCCAATCAGGACAGGGGTTAGTGTAACCTTTTTTGCCGCCAAATCGTGGGGTTGTTCAAAATCCTATAAAAACTTTTTTTTTTCCAGCGAGGGAGCGGTCAGTTGCGGCCACATCACATCCAATAAAAAGTTCACAAAACTTATCTTCGCCCAACTCACTCATTCTTAAAAACCTAAATGCAAATTTTTGTGAATATAATTTACTTTGATTCATGTCATAGATTGAATACGTGTTCATCTTATTTCTTCTCCTCTCTTGTCCGACGACAGGAATTTTTATTCTTCACAAAAAAAATAATAGGGGTACAGTCCTCCTACACATTCATTCGTAGAATGTCTTCAGAAAGTAAATCTGACAGAGCCCATCCTTCTCCAGCTTAAAACACAGCTATCGAGCCCAATTTATCCTATTGTTATAAATGACTGTTAACCCTGAAGGTTTATCCGCCATTTGACAGAGCTTGCTTTTAAGCTTTCTAGGTGACTAACCATGTTCCTCCATGGTAGAGGAATCAGAAAACCCGACCATGTTGTAGATAGTATTAAGATTATTTTTTTTCCTTTTACGTTTACTAATAATACAATTTTCCTCTAAATTTCTGGGATAAGAAGCTATCATTACTTATATTGGGACTAAAATCCTCATCTTTGTTGTTCTCATCACGACGTTTCGGGCGTTGTATCGTCTTAACTTTTGAACGGAACTATTTATTTAATCTCCGAGGGAAGATTAATCTCGTTTTGTTCTTTTATAGTACTATTTAGTTTTTGCCTGTCCTCTTTCGATTGAGCCTGTCTACCTAGCGCAAGGATTGATCGCACAATTATTAACAGACTAACGTTTTAAAGCTATAAGCTATAGTCACATGGCCTAATGGATTAAAACGTTAGCTTGTGAATTTGGTGGTTTAGTAATTGTGAGTACAAGTAGTGGAACAAGTAGTACAGATTAGTATTGATTAGTACCAAAATAGATTAAATAAAGGGTGCAGTTCAAAATTCTTTGAAGATTAACCCAATCGACAAACACCTGAAGAAAGACGAATGATAAAACGAAAGAAATATTGTGATAATAACAAAAAAGATGAGGCTATTAGTCCTCATATAAATAATGTGAATTAAGTATTTATTCTGTTGGAATTTTAGAGAAGATATATTTTATTATTCATTTATTCTTTCGGGACAGACTTCTCAATTTTGAGCTTCTCTTATAGTATTTTGGTATTAGTATACTAAAGTATGTGTTTATGTGTGCGTGTTTGTCGCATTTTGGTAATATTCCTGGCATCAAATATCTGAGAAAATGAAACACATAAGGTTTCAGACGCACTAACTTCCACTGATGCAGGGCGTGAACTATAATGGACAAGACGCTGGTTCCCACTGCTAAATTCCGCTCCTTGCTTCTGTGGAATTACACGGTTAGATAGTGCAGGAATACGGTAATTCGGTGAAGGATAATTGTCGTTTAAACGTCAGACGTCTCGAGTTCAAATACATAGGAAGAATGCCGAATGCAATAATAATAATAATGTGGCATATGGGAACATCAGCAATCCCTGTTGTAGTTGGAGCCCTAGGACTGGTTGGAAAAGATTCCAGTAGACTAATTGAAGGGATTCCTGGAAATTCATGCCTTAAAGAGATACAAAAATTGGTTCTGACAAGTACAGCCCACACTTTACGAAGGGCTTTATCTAGGTAATTTTTTTTTTTTTGTCAGTGGAAAGTGTCATGATGCTATTTCTGACCCGGAAAGTAATGTGTAAACGCCAGAAATCAAAGAAAATAATAATAATAATAATAATAATAATAATAATAATAATAATAATGAAAGAAATGAGAGCAATATATGCTCCATTAGAAGAAAGAACGTTTCTGTTCAAACGGTATTGTTCAGGTAAGTTTGAACAGAAGCAATTAGGAAAACCGGACAGCCAAAAAGTGGTGATAACAAAAATCTGGATATTAACACGAATTAATCAGTGAAAGGCGAATATATATATATATAAAACTGGAAGACCTCATTAGCAATGGTAGCTACAGCATAGTGAAGAAAGATCCTACTATGAAAACGGAACGCAAACTGTCACAGATCCTAATCAAGAACAAGGATCACTTCGCACCCAAGACGTATAGGCAGTTATCGCAGCGTTACAGCAAGTTACCTCACATATACGGTCTCCCTAAGATTCACAAAGACGGTATTCCACTCAGGCCGATTGTTAGTTGCCAAGGCTCTGTGTGCCACCCTCTGAGTCGCTTCCTTGTAGATATAATTGACCCATTGATCGGAAAGTCTCCTTCATATGTCCGAAACTCCGCCCACTTCGTGGAAATAATCAAAGATGCTCCCATTCTATCCAACCAGATGGTGAGCTTGGACGTGGTGAGTCTGTTCACCAAGGTACCCACGGAGGAGGCACTCTCAGTAGTCAGAGATAGATTAACCTCTGACTCTTCCCTAGAGGAGCGGACCAGTATTCCAATAGATAATCTGATGGAGATGTTGACTTTCTGTACACAAACAACACACTTCGGAATGGGATCTCACATATATCGACAGGATGAGGGCTTAGCAATGGGCTCGCCATTATCACCAGCAATGGCGAATATATACATGGAATACTTTGAAGAAATGGCATTAGAGTCTATATCGCTAAAGCCAACTATATGGTTACGGTACGTAGATGACACTTTCATACTCTGGCCACATCAGGAAGAAGTCCAGGTTCTTCTGGACCATGTGAACTCAATAAGACCTTCGATACAGTTCACAATGGAGAAAGAGAGTAACAACTCACTCCCATTCCTGGATGTACTAATATCTCGAACAGAGAATGGGTTCAAGACATCCGTATACCGTAAACCAACATTCACCGGACAGTACCTCAATTTCAACTCCCACCATCCATACAGCGTAAAGAAAGGGATCGTCCGATGCTTACAACATCGAGCAAAAGTCATAAGTGGCGATCCAGAGACGTTAGATAAGGAATTGGTCAGTATAAGTAGTACCCTACAACGCAACAACTACCCTGGGTACATGGCAGCAGCCCCAAAAACTGGGATAGGCGGGTACAAGAGGAGGAGGAGGAGGAGGACAACAACACTCAGAAAACAGTCTGCCTGCCTTATGTGAAGGGGTTATCAGAGAAAATACAAAAGATCTGCGGTCCATATAACATCAGGACAACCTTTCAAAAGCGTGACAACACTTCGCAGGTATCTCTCACGAGTGAGACCCCCCAGAGAGAGGAACATGACTAAAGACTGTGTATACGCTATCCCATGCAGCTGCGGAAAGGAATATAAAGGAGAGACAGGCCGCCCCCTCAAGGTAAGGCTTCAAGAACACCAGAAAGCTGTAACGCGAGGGGAAGTAGAAAAAATCAGGCGTGGCTGACCATATATGGAGAGAGAAGGAGATCACCCCCCTGTGGGATCATGTTGAGATCATAGACAGGGAACACCATTGGAAAATTCGTAAACTTAAGGAATCAGCACATATGCTAGGCCAAAAAATCTCCTGAGCCGACCAAGCATAGAAATAAATACAATATGGGAACCAGTAATAAGGAGTGCCAGAGAAAAAGCAATGATAACAAAGTTGCAATATGAACTCTGGTAAAGACATGCAATGATAACAGCAAAAAATTGCAATATGAGCACTGGTAAAATGATGCTGAAAACATTAGGTTTATAATACTCAGAAGTTCATACCCAGATGTCCTCAAGGACACATGGCACAGTGGATAAAGGCGTTGGTTAGATCCAGTGACAGACCCAAAGAAGGTGAGTTCAATTCCTGGTTAAGGCAGTGGAGAACTTTCAGAGGGAAAATTAGCAGGAGATAACTGATAACTGACATCCATCAAACATGGCACGTGGAATTAGAACAGTCTACCCCAGCGATCGAAATAAAGGGTTCAGTTCGAAATTCCAACCACCTGAAGAAGGCCGGAGCGTACAACGGCCGAAACGTTGTGACAAATATGGCGACAAAGATGAGGACAATAGTCCGACTAATGTAAATACTATATATATATATATTAGTATATATATATATGTGTGTGTGTGTGGACACTGAGGTCAACACCTTGCGGCGACAGTCTGTTTCATACTTGAACGCATTTTTCTAGGCATGAAAACTACTTCTTTTTATGTACGTATCTAGAGTCATATGAATGTTTTAATGAAACATTCAGATAAACATGCTATGTTCTTATTCAGCGAGTGGGATTGATACAGTGAAACATCTTTCCCCCATTTAATACCGAGGCATTGCTTGATATTGCAAGATCTTTATGCACGCTGAATGGCTGATCGTAATCAAGAAAACAAATACGAGGTGCGTTCAAAAAGTATCCAACCTTTGGGCCTAAAAAAAAATCAATTTTGGACATTTCACAAATTTTATTTAATCACCTACCAACACCCACCTTCCTGGAAGTTCCCACATTTCTCCCAGCGGTTCTGCCACACCCCTCTCGTAAACCCTCTGGGACGCTTTCGTTGGAATGTTATGGAGATCCGTCGTCACGTTTCTCATGATTTCCTCGCGCGTCTCAGATCGCTTCACTTTCAATGAACTTTTCACTTTGGGGAAGAGCCAGAAGTCACACTGTGCCAAGTCGGGAAAATAGGGACCCTGTCGAACAGGTAGGTCGTTGTGCTTTATTTGGAAAACATGGATTATGTGGACGTAATGAGCGGTCGAATTTCGCCAACACTCTCCGCATGTACAGATCCCATGTTCAATTTGAATGCACTAATCCTGTGCTTATTTCTAATTCGTGAGCAATTCCCAGGATTGTTACACGACAGTCTTCCATAACTATTCGCCGGCAACTTTCTCAATCGGCTACTCGTTTTGGCTTGAGGGTGGTTTGCCTAAACGTATCTAGATTTCCACAGGTGCGGTCATATTTGAAGCGGTTGTAACATACCTTAATTTGAGTTTTTTTCCCATAGCATCAACGTCATAGGTTTGCCGAATCTTGAATGGTTTGAGCTTGAGTATCACCAAGTTTTTGGTAAAACTTGATGCAATATCTCTGTTCGATGCGTTCGGTCATCTTGTGTGAAAACGAAAATCCGCCAAGCGTCTGTAAATCTAGGCGCCATTGCCCAAGCAAAGGATTTTGCCCACGCGGCCTTAGCTTGGGCTAAAAAAAAAAAATCCTGATACTTTTTGAACGCGTCTCGTACAACCAATGAAGTAATATAGAGATAAATGGCAAAATGGTCTCTGGAACTGGAGGTGAACCCGGCAGGTGTCAGGATATCGCTGCTTAGGACCGGTCGTCGTCTAGGTACTGTAAACAAGTAATGTTGCCGAAATCTGATTAATATGGAGTCACCTGAAGGACCAGAATAAAGGGACTGCCCTAGTAACTTACACCGATACAATGTTGGTACTGTTAACTGTCATATACTAGATTAATTGTTGAGGATAACTTATTCGAGAGAGCTAGTGAATCAGTTTGTGCCATGCGTGATACCCGCTTAGTTGATCATGTAATTTCGATACATGATTGACGAGGCAGATTTTTTTCCCGCAGTAGGATGCCATTTCTTTCTGCGGTAGACTAGTTGCCATCCAAGGCTATAGAATCTGGTCTGCCCTGCTATTTACCCATAGCTGGGGGAGAAAAAGCGAATTCATAACTTTCCCAAAGGTATTAGCACGTATGTGAATGTAATGGATTCGACTGGAATTCGGACTCCAATTCCTCAATCCGAGCCGCTATCCATTACTCCAACTCGTTTTATATGGAAGAGCAAAGAGGAAGTGACGAAAAGGGAGCCGGAAATCACCGTTTCAGTCAAGGGCTCCCCTGTAGAAAACCTAAAAAAGTTATCAAACTGTAAAAATGACGACTTGGTGATAATAAGCGTTTCTCTCGTGAAAGATTTTCTGGTTGAGTTAATTTTGTTTTAAGGCATATCAAAACATCAATGCCGACAAAATTTTTAGGATAGGTTCGTATGAATAAAATATGTATTCTTTGTAAGAAATCGGGATTCATTGACGCATTTTTGTAAAGAGGGTTTTTCTTGAGAGTCAAATCTATTGCTGGTAACATTATTTTTTTTTCTTTCAAAAATGTATTGCTGGCATTTTTACTATTACTATTTTTATACTTTTATAATGTTTGGACTCCAGTTTGTGGGGTTAACTATTTTCCCATAACTAGGACCCTAACAGGTGTTACTATCCCGAGTCAGAATAGATCTGGGAACAACAGATTTTTCGCACTCTTCCAAAACTCCTGATGAGGAGCCTTGCTACCGGATGTAGTTAATCGTCATACCCAGGACGCGAACGTTTTATGAT
The DNA here is from genome assembly GCA_903632075.3 of Acanthosepion pharaonis. Taxonomy (NCBI): domain Eukaryota; kingdom Metazoa; phylum Mollusca; class Cephalopoda; order Sepiida; family Sepiidae; genus Acanthosepion; species Acanthosepion pharaonis. The sequence continues at coordinate 4,930,371 of CAHIKZ030005066.1, forward strand.
CTCATCATTACTTATGCCCCAGCTATGACTACAACTGAAGATCGAAAAGATGTCTTTTCATGAAATACGGAAAAGTGTTTTGCTAAAGGTTCCTTAGTCTGATAAAATTGTCATGCTGGGTGATTTTAATGCTAGGGTAATAGGGACTATGAACTGTGGATTTTCTTTGATTGATTTATTTGATTTTTTGTATTACAGGTTATTTAAAGACATAAAATATTTTAAAGATTTTTTTAAGAATGGGGATAATAATGATTTACTGGTACAAATCCTAATTAATCCATAGCTGGAGGGGAGAGAAGCGGTGGATTCATACCATTCACAATGGGTATTTGCGGGAATATAATGAAACCGGCTGCAACTGGGACTCAGCCCTCCGATCTCCAGTTACGAACCCTGATGCATTACACCATCAGGACATCCAAGCTGCAGCATCTGGTATTCGAACGCGGTGACACATTTAGGTACTAACCAGTCTCAAGACATCCGTGACCGTACAGGAACCGTTGTTTCAACGTGATATGGCCGTAATTGGAACAGTGATTATGAAGACACTATGAAATTTGGAAAGGTGTACCATGTTTGTGTCTTAACATCGGAACAACGGATATGGATGATTACAATAGGCCTCAACGGTTGGACCAGAGGGCTAACCATGCGGACATTTTTGTTCGAATGTACAATATATCTATTAGATTTACCGAACTTTGGTAAATCTCAAATAACTGCTATGGTAGAGATTATTGCTGAGAGCAACAAATGTTGTGGAGAGCCATGATCGCTGAAGGCAAATATAGATTATTATTATTATTATTATTTACATGTTTTTGATCTTAGAGATGAGCTTAGTAATCTCTGCTCAACAGTGCGACATACTTGACATTACTAAATTTTGATTCAATATTACCATAAATTTGGAAGGAAGGCTTGGCGAACTTAACACGCACTGAGAAACAGAAAACAGAATCAGGTAAAAAAAATAATATTCATAAATGTCAGATTATTTCAGAGAGCAATAAGACATGAGCCTGTGGAGATCAGTATCCCCCAAGGCAAATATAAAGTATCATTATTATTATTATTATTATTATTATTATTATTATTAATATTTCCTTGGATTTTTGTTGTATACACATTTCCTTCCGGGTCCCAACCAGAAACGTAAGGCCAGAAATGGCCTCATTAGATTTTTCACTGATCATTTTTGGAAAAAGAAAACTAAGATAACATCCAATTTACAGAGATAAACCTCTTCGTAATGTGTGAGCTGTAATTTTGAGTACAATATTTTGTAATTCTTTAAGGCATAGGGTACCTCAATGAGCCTATCGGCCTCTTTTCCAATCAATCCGAGGGCTGCAACTACAACTGGAATTATTGCTGTCTTCATGCGCCACACTTTTTTAGATTTCCACTTCAAGATCCTTGTATTTTGATCGTCTTTTGATGATCTTCAAAGATACATTGCAATCTATAGAAAGTGCCATGTCAATAAGAAAGCTCATTCTGTTTTTTGTGTCTTTGATCACGATGTCTAGGCGATTAGCTTTGATTGTTCTCTCTGTGTTTATTGTAAAGTTCCATCAATTTGTTATTATCACTATTACTGACATGTTTATTTTTAACTCCGATATGAGCTTAGTAATCTCTTCTCCAAATCGGGGCGTCCTTGATATTTCATAAACGTAACTTTATCAGAAATAATGTTACTTCACGTAATATCTAGAATATATGTTAAAGAATTTAGTCAAAAAAGTTACTTCATACATAACTTTCAAATAATGACCCCACCATTACACTATTGTGCAACGTATTCAGTTTTCATTTCATGCCCCCAGAAAACTGTGGCCTTGTGCCAGACGAAGCTAATATTTGCATATTCAAATAGAATCGCCTTCTGGTGTGCAATGGTTACCAGACGCCATAATAGCGGCTTCAGTCCTGATGACACTATCCGTATGGGCTTTTACCATATTTTGCACGCTTAACAGATACCTATATAAACAGTTCTCCGCGCAGAAGCGTTGTTTCTCAGAATCGTTCGATCCTTATTTGTTACTCGGTTGGCATGTTTCCATAGTAAGTATTACAAATAATTTACTTTAAAAGAAGAGAATGGGAAAGGTACAGAAGGTAATGGGAAACTAAACAATATATAAACTCTTACTTAATTACAAAAAAATCATACTACTGTCAACTTTAACAGATTTACGTTATCTCTATAAATAATTTCTTCAAAATATAATTCTTAGTTCTACGGTTATAGGTTTTAATCTATAGACGTCATGGGGACGGCTATCTTAATGAATCAATCAAAAGCTTGTTGAACCATTCTTAAACGATAGACGCGGCGAACTTGTGGACGAAATGAAATAATATTTAGTTCAACATAAGTAAACCGAAGAAAAAAAATTTTCCGATTGAATGAAATTGACTTCAGATTTCGCCTTCTTTGATTTGATTACTTGTAAGGATCAAAGGTTAAATCTTGAAGGGGGAATTTTGCGGTAAGCGAACCTATTTCATCACACTCAATTCACATGATCATTTTGGACAACATAGCACATTAACCTCAATTTCCGGGGACACATAAATACACACACACACATACATATCTCTCCCTCTCTCTTTCTCCCTCTCTCTTTCTCTCACACACACATATATATATATATATATATATATATATATATATATATATATATATATAAAGAGAGAGAGAGAATCAGACAGAGATAGAGAGAGAGTGTGTCGACATAGATATTAAATCTGCACGGTGAATGTGAATTTCGTGATTCAATTTGATCGTCAATATACAGAAACATGCACACACAAACGCACACACACGCACGCACACACACACATATATATATATATATATATATATATATAGAGAGAGAGAGAGAGAGAGAGAGAGAGAGAGACAAACAGTGTAGACATAAAAATCAACCCTACACAGTGCATATCAATTTCATGATTAAATACGATCTTCATCACACACACACACACACACACACACACACACACACACATATATATATATATATATATATATATATATATATATATATATATATATATATATATATATATTCGTTCTTTGTAATTTTGACTTAGTTGGTGTGTTGTTGTTTTTGAGGATAAGGTTGGCTGTTTTATTCTATTTTTTATAATAGATAATAAATTTGGTTTTTTTATTCGGATCAATTGGAGTAGTATATTTCTTTATAATATACCTTAGAGAAGATTCGTCTTGTTTGCAATTAATATGCATTTGGTTTTTGTAATAAATGTGTATGTGATTTTTGGCTGTGTGTTCGCTATCGTTATTACTTGCTTTGGGGAGGAATAGTCTAATTTGGTGGTCTATAAGGTACTTAGGGAAACCGTTGTTGATTAGTGTTTGTTTAACGTTATTAAGTTCTTTGAGGAAGAGTAGTCGAGAAGATGAGTTCTGTTGGTTTACACAGGTCCGCAAACCGAAAATCTATGTTCGCTACGTAGACGATATTTTATTTTAGCTAATAACATTAAAGAAATAGATACACTTAAGACCACATTTGAGAAAAACTCCGTCCTTAACTTTACATATGAACTTAACCAAAAAAAACAAACTTCCATTCTTAGATGTCCTCGTTGAATACAGCAATAACACTTTCATTACATCATTATACAAAAAGCCCACCAGCAAAAACTCGTGCCACCTTAACTTCAAAAGCGAATGTCCACTTAGGTACAAAATAGCAGTAATAAAAAAACTTTCTAAATAGAGCACACCAGAACTCATCTTCTCGACTAATCTTCCTAAAAGAACTTTATATATATATATATATATATATATATATATATATATATCACTCGAGTGATCCTAGTTTGATAAAGAAGAGCTGAAACTCTCGTACTCAACTCTCAGATATCTCAAGAACAAGAAAAACATTTTCGAGAATACTATTATTTTTAGATTATCTAATTGGTTAAACGTTTAAAAAATGTAAGTGCTTTATAAAACACTACAAACTTATTCTCATTATTACTTGGCTTAAAACTAGGTGAAACCTACTGTGTGTGTTGTGAAAGCACCCGGAATTACATAATTACTACTACAACACAGTTTAGAAACAAACACAAAAATATACTGACAACAAAGCCCTTGAAATTAGCCAAAGAATTAGCCGAAATGGCGTGCGACTGTGACCGCTATAAACAATCCACAGTCTTGGTCACAGGGCACGAGAAAACTATAGAAAAAATTAGAAAATTCCTTAAAAAAATCAATGAAACAATTAATATACATACTTATTTAAGAAGTGCGGCATCGTTTTGACACAAGACCGTAATATGGTGCACACAGTGAGGAACAAACACACTATTCACTCATAATTGAACTAACAAGACAAGCGTGCTAAGCATTGCACCACGTCAACAAAGACACACACACACGTACATATATATATATATATATATATATATATATATAGAGAGAGAGAGAGAGAGATACATACATTCGAAAGTGTGCTGAAAATCTTTAGGTCCGACACGTTTTCAAAAATCAGGATTTTGATGTTCAATAATAAAAATACTTATTTCGGGAAGTGGGTTGGCCCGAGTGCTTTTCACACTCTTTATATATATATATATATATATATATATAATGTAGGTTTGAAAAACGTGGCAGGGCTACATTTAGATGAAACTTTAGAAAACAGGTCTTTGAGGTATCCGTGAATAATATTTAACCAGGAGATGGTAGTCGGCAAAAAGATGAAAAGAGTATATGTTATAGAACTATATTTGAAAAGAAAGAGATTGTCCGGTCAGTGACTACCGGCTTGAAATTGAATAGCAGCCAAGCAATCACAATTTGGCGGGAACTTGAGATCGACAAACATCGAGATTGTTATCAAATTAAAAAGAACTTGCACCGACCAGGAAATGCTCGTTTGCGAACTGGTATTTGCATAAAGAGATTGGTATCACCAAAAGGTTTATTGGAAATATCCAGTGGCTTGAAAGATGATTGTTTCTCGAAGCGCTTCCTGGCTTTACTACAACCATATTTGGACGCCCACTCGACGAATCATTCAATTCTAGTTGTCTAGATATTTCTCAAACCGTTCCAAGACATCCTAATCGCATTTACTCGTTTTCTAGTCTTTCTTCCGTGTTGTCTCAAGACCTTAGCGATCACGGCTCTCTACAACGTCTTGTAAATTTTGTATTTATGTTCAGTCAGTTATGTACCATGCGTGATACACGCATAGGCGATCATGTATCTTTCGATACATGACTGAAGAGGCAGATTTTTTTCCCCTCAGTAGGTTTCCATTTCTTTCCAGTTGCCATCCAAGGCTTTAGAACCCGGTCTGTCCTGTAGTTGGAGGTAGAAGAAGAGGATTTATACCTTTCCCAAGGGTATAAGTTTGTAAGTGAATGGAATGGATTCGACTCGAACTCGAACTCCTCTCTCCGATTCCTCAATCCGAGCCGTAATGCAGTGCTTATCTTTGTCATCTATTTACACAAGCTCGCTAGATAGTTTATGCATTGTTTTTTCTATGTTCCTCGTGCATTCACTCTGTCCAGTGAGTATCAAATTTTCCAAGCCCTCTTTCTTCATGATGTGCCATAGAAATTTCCATTAGAACTCATCTCTCCGCTTAACTATTCCGAGCGATTATCCACTACACTGTCCGCAGATCCAACTTTACAGCAATGGTATACCAATCAGTCACCTATCGAGATACTGACCAATCCGACGCTTCGGTGATCGTACGGGAACTGATGTTTCAACATGATATGGCCCGTCAATATTAGAAAGAGCTATAACATTGAGAGAACTTGAGAAATCTAATTTCCTGAAAATCTTTTAAAATTTCAATCGAGAGCAACACTCACTCTTCAGCCATTGAATGCCCAGTATTTCCTTTATGGTTGATACCTCCATTTTTTTTCGATGAAAAAAAAGCATACCATGATGAAAAAAGACCCCAAATTTAATAAAAACAAAGTGTTATCGTTAAAATGTTTATGTTATTGTTAAGAAAGACCAAAATATTTGAACTAGAACTAGAACAGTCTACCCCAGTGAGCGAAATAAAGGGTTCAGTTCGACATTCCAACCACCTGAAGAAGGCCGGAGCCTACAAAGGCCGAAACGTTGTAATAAATATGGCGCCAGAGATGAGGACAATAGTCCGAATAATGTAAATAATGTACATATTACCTCATCTCAGAAATATAGACAGATACTGATATGTAGATATATAGATATATATTTGTTTCATGAATGAATTTCGATTAATTACCCCACCATTATACTATTGTATTTTTCATTTTTGCCTCCGAAATTGTGGCGGTCGAAGCTAATGTTTGCAAATTCAAATAGAATCGCTTTCCAGTTTACAATGGTTATTAGACGCCATGATAAGTATATTTGTCATTTTTGTTTTCAGTTTCTTACTGCCAGGTAAAACACAGAAGAAAATAATATTTTACATCCGTAGATATACTTTCTACCACCCACCGGTAATGCGCGAGAAGTTAGGAAAAAAAGGAAAAATATGAAATATGCATCGTCTCCAATATTTTGCGAGTCAGGCGTGTTGCTAGCAATCATGCAAGATGAAAAATAAAACCTATCAACTGGAGTAATATTCTTGACATATCAACAGCCTGCAAACAGGAGGTGATGTCTCAATAAAATCACCGTGAAGAAGGAAACCACTGCACTATCAATCCCAATAAATCTCATTGTATATCATTATAGGTATTTATTTAGCTCAGATTATTATAGACCATGCCAGGGCGTGGCGTGTTTAGTGAGGATGAACGTCACTACGCGTTACTAATCATCTGCTTAACTATTGTAATAAAGTTTACTCCGCGATGAGATGGGCAGTTTTAGTTAAGTTCATAAGTATGAGAAATCCATTTAGGATCAAACTCACTGCTACAGTTTGGGATAATATACCAGGGGGAATGTGTGAGCATTGTAATAGGTATTTCTCAGACAGTTTTTTTGACATATTTGTGGTAGATGTTAATCGGGCATAGGGAATGGTGTTTTTGGCACCCTGAAGGCTGTTTGCCTGAGGCGAAAAATTCATAATACGCAATATTGATTTTATTTTGTAGGTAACGTGTCAGGAAGCTCAGTTTACAGCAGTTTATTTACAAAAGTAGTCAAAATATAATATTTCTCTGACGGGATACGAAACACGCATTTTCGATTTTTTCTTACGGAAGGCGTGGCGAAATATTTAGCAACGTATTATATGTTTCATTCAGATTTCTTTATACAATTTTCTCTGGTAATTCTTATGCTTTTCAATAACGTTCTCTGTTCACATTGCACAATTTCAGATTTTGTGAAATATCTCCAGAGACAAGGGTGTCTGGTTACAGTAGAATCAAATGGCGTCTACCTCAGAGACGCGCTGGTTCTTGTTTCCATTTTCGGAACGGTGTAAGTTTGTTTAGTTCAAAATAAATCTTATAGCATCAAGACGAAGAAAAAAAAATTACGAAATAATTTCAAGTCAGTAGTCGATGATTCTAGTTCAGGGTACCAAGTCCGTCAAATGATAGGAACATTTGGCTGAAAATACTGTTCAACTATGGAAATAGTTTTCATTTGATATTACGACAAAAAACTGATTTTTAACTCAATTATTCTTTGCAAATATCGTTCATTCTAGAAGCATATCGATATGCGCGTAGCGTAGCGGTTATCCATGTAGGAATTGGAATTGTCGTGGTGAGTTCATATTCCGGCAGACTTTGTTGCGTTCACTTTTGCACATATACTTTTGCGAAAAGTATAAATACATCTTGCGCTCCCTTGAAATATCAATTTCAGTTGAGCTCTCTGGGGACGAGGTGTGGGATTGGTAAACAGTGACTATTATAGGTATATAGCGAGACTGTCGGTCACTGGGCGTGTTTCTAAAAATAAATACGCTAAAAATCTACTTTCATCCCTACCGTGCGACACCAATTCAGTCGGGTTTCGATCCTAGCTAGAGGATGTCTAGCCACACTGATGAGCTGCGAAACAGTCTCTCTGTGGATGACGTTATATATATATATATATATATAGGTAAAATAGTAAGGCAGAACGGGCTTTCCGGCCTCGGTTAAAATTTAATCATTTTGAAACTACTGTAATTTGCAACCAGTTGGGCAATTGTCTTGCAACTCGAACCAATATAAAACTACTTTCTACGGTGTGGTGAAATTATGGTCCTAGACTTCATAGGGCAGTCAGTTAGTTTTAAAGAGTCGGGGAATTATTTTTAAAAAATAAGAAAAAAAAAGCTATTGTCCACTAGAATCAAATTTCGATAGAAAAGCCAATTTTAAGCGTTGCTTCAGTAAGAAACCTTCAAGAGACTGATCTGCAGTAAAGATCCTCTTCATCATGATTCTCAGGCCCGACCAAAACTGATTGCTTCCCTTCTCAATGACATTTATGACTGTCACCTAGACTCTCAAAGTTTTACGAAGGCAATGTCAGTTGACGCCAACCAGGCGAAAAATTCGAAACTTAAACCGATGAAACAGAAAAGATTATACGATAATAAATTCAGGTGGGAATTTCTAATTCAATGATTGATCTGTTGGTTTTTTTTTTTCACGATTTATCAACCATAAATCAGGTTATTTAAAGCCAGAAAATATTTTTTTTTATATTTTAGGAATTTTTGGGAGATAATAACAATTTACTGATACAAGTGTTACCCTTTAGCCCATTGCTGGGGGAGAGAAGATATGGATTCATGCCTTTCCCAATGGTATTCGCGTGTAAATGGATACAACGGATCTGACTGGAATTGCAACTCGACTATCTGATTTCTAATTCCGAGCCATTATCCATCCCATTACGTCACCCGCACATCCAAGCTTGCAGCACCTGATATTCCTAAGCGGTAACCCATCTAGATACTGACCAGGTACGATGTTGCTTACCTCCGGTGGTCGTACAAGAACCGATGTTTCTACGCAATATAGGCGTAAGTCTACATAGCATTATATCTTGTTAATCCCTACAAGATGCTGTAAAACATCACATGGAAGAAGACATGCTTCTAATTGTTTGTCATACGAACATAACTTGTCACAGATTTTAGACGATGGTATGCACCAAATAAATGTGTTTGAAGAATCTTCAGTCTATGGTATTCTCGGCATCCTTCTGCAAAACCAAATTTCTGTAACTCATCTATGAAGAGATTGTCCAACATTCACTGCCATATAGGATGACCGATATTACGTCATTGTTCAGTACTCCTTTGTTTTTAACGAAATTTTCCTCTTTCTCATTACATTGCTTAGAAATAAATGCCCTGCTAGGAGAACATATGGACCGACCTGACAGTCACTTACAATTCCAGCCTTAACATAATCGTAAACTGTTGCTGGCGTCTATCCTGTATTGTACGATGGCGATTCCGATCCGCCCACAAATGTTGGTTGTGTAAATTTGTAAATTCTATCTCTTCCAAATGTTGCCTCATCCATAAACAAGACTGAAGAGACAAACAAAGTGTCGGCAGTTGCGCAAACAGACCATCGTAGTGCGTCATCAGAAGCCGAAAGACCATGTGTTCATTGTAAATGATACAGATACAGAACCGTTCTTGAAGTACCCCCCATGCGGTGCTATGAGATGCAAGACACGCTAGGGCCATATGACGTGTGCTGATACCTGATCGTCTCCTCTAGACTGTAGAATATGTTCTTTGTGACCAGGCGTACGACCGGGTCTCGGTCTTTCCCGATCTATAGTTTATCATGCCACGGATCCTGTCTCAGAAACACAACGATAAACAGCAGCAAAGGTTTAAATGATTCGGCTGCTTTTTGTCTGGAAACGCAATGTGATAAAGCCGTACAGCCTCGCGTCCAATACCATTTAACTCACTGCTACACACGTTAAACGTTGAAAACAGACAAATGTACAGGGATGACAAATGTAACCTAGTTTACATTGGAACACAGCACCGTCTACCGTAAACTTTCTTTAAACTTAAAAACGAAGGATTTACAGATATATGTTTATATCGACGTTGCCCTAATGTGTGGAAACTGCTCCCAATGTTTATAAAATAATTTTTGATACATCCTGTATATCATATTGTGTTTCAAATTAAATATATTTACCTCCTGATATTATGCACTTTACCCAATAAAGAGAGCATACCTGAAAATTATATCTTTATCATGTGTGTCTGTGTGTGTGTGTGTGCGTGTGTATGTATTCATGCGCACGTGTAAACAACATCAAGGTAAACATCACTTTAATCCGATGACGTGCTAAACGACAAAACGCGTAACTCAAAAAATGTTTTCCACTTTCATAAAATTTGTCTGATATATATAAAAAAAATATATATCATTTCTAATATATATATATATATATATATATATATATATATATATATATATATATATATATCTGAGATGCGGTATTATGATTAATTGCATTATTTCCATTATTCGGATTGTTATCCTCATCTTTATTGCCCTATTCTGCTGTTGTACTCTCCGGCCTTCGTCAGGTGATTGGATTTTCGAACTGGACCCTTTATTTATAAGGATTGCTAGAGAAAAGCAAAAATTGCAACGTAGATTCTGGTAAAAAAAATATGCAAGAATAATAATAAGAGAAAAAAAATGATTCCTGAGACATTAGGTTTAAAAGTGCCAAAAATTCACACACAGATGTCCTTAACGATGAAGACATTGGTTAGATCCTGTGACTAGAGCCAAAGAGTTGTGAGTCCAACATCAGACCAAAGCCATGGTGAACCAAAAACTTGAGTTGAGTTAAAGTGGAGTGACTGAGACATCCGGAAGAGGCATGGCACGTTGGACTAGAACAATCGACAGAGGAAATAAATGGTTCGGTTCGAAATTCCAATCAAGTAAAGAATGCTTGCGTGTACAACGGCCGAAACGTTCTGAATATGATGATAATAGAATAATGTAAATAATGCAATATATATATATATATATGTGTGTGTGTGTGTGTGTGTGTGTGTGTGTATGTTTGTGTGATCCTTTGGAGTCCTTCCGTCATAGACGACACATTACCGACTAAATAATGCTAAATCTACTAGTCATAAAATGTTCAACTAAGTGTGACGCGCAGGCAGAGAGGACTGAACATTAGCTAATAATCGTTAACAATAATTTGTTGCCCTATGACTGTCACTTTCTAAAATGTATGCTTGCATGTTGTGATACAAGGTTGCTTAACCACAAAATCCCATAGTAATGTGGTCGATAGAACATGTGACTTTTACACATGGATAAGTGAAAGCAAAGCAAAGCACGTAATCAGGTCACTTCATTTAAATATACAGAAATCTTATTATTCTTCATGTATGAAAACTTGTATGAGAAAAATCACAGGGTTGTGCGTCATTAAAGTCCGATTCAAGTCAAAATATAAGAATCTTTGTTCAGGTCCTGTTGTAACTGAAAAAAGCCCATCCTTTATTAAATTTCACTCCCAAGGCATGGTATGGGTTTTCAGGCACTTTTCGAAGGTGCCGCATAACATCAGGTTGTCTCCTTCCTGGCAAATCGACCATGGTCAGATTCGAACCCGGGTCTCATGGTTTTGAACTCACAACTCTTTGGGTCTGGTCACTGGATCTTTTCGAATAAATAGAAAATTCTTAACATCAATTAAGGAAGTCTGAATTGTAATTTTCTACAACCCATCAGCGAAAGCAAGATTGACCAGCCGGAAACTGATGTATTTCAGCATATTAGCTTTGTGGAACTGGTTCTAATACAATGTATTTGTAAATACAACACATTAAGGGACTACATTGTGAGTGAGGTACTAGCCTACTTCTCACTAACGCCAGAATTTAAGTTCAGCTAAAAAGCTTGGATTACTACTTATTTTCGGGATGTTCTTCTGACCTCTTCCTTTCTATGAGTTTCTGAAAAATGCCAGACTAATCGTAATGAATATCGGCAAAATCATGATTTGATGATAGGCTTTCTGAGAAGAAACTGTTATCCATGCTCGAAGAGATATGAAGTGTTGACATAAATAATTGGGATGAATAAAGGAATGGAATGCAAGACAGAGACACAAACAGTGATAAAGAAGAACAAAAAAAACGGGGTTATCTGAAAATAAACAACAATAAATAAATAAATCCACCGTTCGAAGAAAAAAAAAACACACCATTACTTGACTAATCATGAAAATTCTTCTTCTATGTGCCATGTCCCTTCATGACGTTGGCGATCATGGCTCCCCACAATTTTCTATCCTTTGTAACTCTTCGTAAATTTTGTCGTTTTACTATCTCTCCTAATCCCTATTCTGCCATCTTTACACAATCTTGTTATGTAAATTATACGTTGTTTTCCTCTGTCCCTATTGCTTTCAATCTATCCTGTGAGTATCAAATCTTCCAAGCCTTCTTTCCTCGTTATCAGCCTTAGAAATGTCAACTGTCTTTTCCTGATGTTAAATATAAGTGTCTTTTTTGTTTCCATTTTCTCTAAAACTTTGTTCTTGCTCATATATAAGATCCCAGGTATTCCCAACATCCGACTATATAACTACATTTCTGTTACTTTAAGTCTCTTCCTCATCTCTGAGGAGATTATCCAGCATTCACTGCCATATAGAAGGACTGATATTACGTAACAGTTCAGTACTCTTTTCTTTGTTACTAATGAAAATCTTCTGTTACTTAATACTTTGCTTGGCTTTTAGAAGGCATCTTTCTCGATCTTAATGCGCATTCGAATTTCATTGTCGCACATTTCTGTTAAAATACTTCAGATATTTAAATAGTTGTACTTGTTTCATTTTGGTATCTCCAATTTTTAATTTGCTTGCTGGGCTGTTCCTTTTGTTAATAACCACACATTCTCTCTTCTTACAACTGAGGTTTCGTCCTTTCTTCTTGCTTTCCTTCAATATCTTCTGCAGGACCTCCTGTAGTTTCCTTTATTTGTCTGCTATCAATACTTTGTCATCTGCATGGTTGATGGTGTTAAGATTGTGGTCGCCAATAATGAATCCTTTTAGAACTTCTAGTTCTCTCAGAATCGTCTCGCTGTATAAGTTGAATAAGTCCGAAGAGACGACACACCCTTGTCTACACATCTTTCTATTTTTCTATATTTACTGAAATCATTTTCAATCTGAAGGTTTGCTGCCAGTATAGATTCTGGATTATTCTAAAACATATATTCATTAATGTAAAAAAAATATGCCATGTCCATTCATTCATTTCCAAAATTGTGCTTAGAAGTATAAAATAATATCTGGCCATTCGTATTCAAGGATACCCGTCTACTAAGTTGGCTAGCCAATCCCTATTGCAGACGCTCGCACAGGCAGATTTGTGTTTATTAAACACCCACAAAGCCCATCTGTGGTTTATACTGCAACTATGCTGAGCAGACCTTAGTTAAAGTTTCTGGGAGATAGAGTATTATCTAGCGTGATCAGCAGTTTGAACAAGGCCAGCATGTTCAAGCCCTCGGGCACGATGACTTGTGTCTTCGTGCTAGCACAGCTTTCGAGCGGACCTCAAGAGTTTCGTCTACCCAATTTCACTCCCAAGACATGGTATGGGTTATCAGGCACTTTTCGAAGGTGCCGCACGATCCAGTTCGATAACATCAGGATATCGCCTTCCTGACAAATCGAGCAGGGTCAGATTCGAAGTCGGGTTTCATGGTTTTGAACTCACAACTCTTTGGGTTTTGTCACTGGATCTAACAAACGTCTTTATCTATTAAACCCAAACAGTTGTGTGTTCAATACCTGGCCAAAGCAGTGGTGAAACAAAACTTGGTGTGTTGGGTTAAAGGGAAATAACATAGAGGCATACCACGTGGAACTAGAAGAATCTACCCCAGTGGACCAAATAAAGGGTTCGGAAATTCCATTCACATGATTTAGGCCGGAATGTATAACGGCCGAAAAGATGTTAATATGGCAATGGAGATGAGGCTAACAGTCCGAGTAATGTAAATAATGCAAGTAATCATAATACCTCATCTCAGAGATATAGACAGATATAAGAGATAGTTGCTAAAATGTTCTTGGTCTAACCCAGAAGCATTTAAAAATTGTTTAATCGATTCATCATATTTTTTAGGGTGGAGGGCTTACGGCCACATCACGTACGATAAGCAAAGTTGAGTAGCGTCGAGCATGGTCAGTACTTAAATTGGTGACCACTTGGGAATACCAGGTGTTGTAAGCTTGAATGATTGTAATGGATAAATGGCGCGAAATTGTTAATCGGATAGCCGAGTTCCAATTCCAGATAGGTTCGTTATATTCACTTAAGCGTAAATATCCTTGGGAATGGTAAGAGGAATAAGTTGCCTCTTGTTACTGCCATTCTGTGGAACAGACTCCTGCATGCGTACTTTCTTGAAGATTACAATTTAACTACTTCAAGTCAAGAGTCAATCTTTATCTTCCTCATTCTAATAATCTTTCATTACTATCAAACACTTTATTCATCATTAATATTTTAAAAATAACACTCTACCTTCAGTGTCTCTCGAGCTTTGTCTTGGGTGAATTAAAATGTATGTATATATATATATATATATATATATATATATATATATGTGTGTGTGTGTGTGTGTGTGTGTGTGTGTGTGTGTGTGTGTGTGTGTGTGTGTGTATATATATATATATATATATATATATATATATATAAATTTCTGACAATAAGATTAACGTGTTTGCAATTTTATATATATATGTAGAATTTCGGGGAACCGAGATCGAATTTTAGCTAAGGCTAGTTGCGTCCACATAATACGCTGGGAAAGGCATGAATTCATTTTCCCTGTATTCAGTCCAATTGCTAGATATCTTGACAGAAGATAAATAAATGCCTCTTCTCTTGTAGACTAAAGGTTTCGACACAGACGATCGTAAATATGTGCGGATTTAGGACTAACCGCTCTTCTATAACAAACTCATCTTCCAGCCTGTATTGAAAGTAAAAAAGCTGTTACACCTATTATTAACCTTGACAAAGACCAGAACTATAGGAATGAACCATTACTTTGAAAGAAAAAATTTCAGCCATTACCATAGCAGCTTGGCTCCACCAGACCCAACCAACAGTTCATGCAATCGAATGGATTCTAGGGTGGCAGTCGTCCATGTTGACTCATCGACCGGATTTCTAAACTCGCTTCAAATCCGCATATGAATACCGCAGGAAAAAACGCCGATTGTTAAATCATCGTTTTAATTTTGCTTCGTATTTCTCTGTCTCAAACACCAACTACCAAAAATGTGCAAAGGAAATATATATTAAAAATCAATCAATCTCTCAAGAATTAAATTGATGTGGATGTTAGGCCTGAGATCTATCTTGAGACTACAGGTTCGGCTCTTTAGTGAGTCTAAAATACCAACCACAAAAAAAAAATCTGTAAAGCGCTTAAGATATAAACATTAAAATCTCCCAGAATATCTATCTTCTTATATGACTGTGAATGCTGGACAATCTTAGATATAAAGAAGTCTATATTTATGAGATGAAATATCGTGGCTGCATCATCATTGCCATATTCCTTTGTACACTCAGGAGTTCTCCAGGTTATTGGAAATTCGAACTGAGCCCTTTATTTCGCCCACCGGTGTAGATTGTTCCAGTTTCACACTTCTTTCGGATGTCTCAGTTATCTCCCCTTTAATTCAACTCTCCAGGTTCTTGTTCAGCAACTCTTGGATCGAACCAACGTTTTTATCTACTGGGCCATATGTCCTTGAGGAATTTTGGAGACTTATAAACTTAATGTCTCAGTAACCATTTCTACCAGAGCTCATATTGCAATTTTGCTTTTATTATTGCTTTTCTCTAGCACCATCGTATTACTGGTTTCCATTTTGTATTCATTTCTGCCCGTAAATCATTTTAAATGCGGTACAACTGTGGGACGTATAGGCAATTATGTCTCGCCACACATTCCGTTTCTTGGGGTGGTTGCACTTTGCGTTTTATACTTTGGAATTCATTTTTTCGTCTCTTTGTCTGATTGCCACTCAGTGCTAGAAAGCTTAGTCTACCATTCTGTTTTGTCCATGATTGGAAGAAAAAGGGACGTAGTTGTACCTTTCCCAAATGCCCCTAGTGCGAAAGTGATCATAGAAAGCTAGCCTAGGATTTGAACGCGGATCTTCGATTTCAGTTTCCGCGCCAATATGCATTACGCTAGCCACACATTCTTAAGTTTGCTAAAAAAAAAGCAGTAGAATGTTTTTAGCAAACTGGAGCTGCCTAGAAAAAAATCAGTAAACGTGTTTAAGCAGGCTCGAACCCCAATCTCGGTAACTAGAAAACATTAAACGAGTGAAGCCAATTTCCATTGAGATTTATTTCGTTATATTGTATTGTCTCCACTGTTAAGATTGACTCTCGAAGTAGAAGAAATTGCCTGGATTGGTAAGGCATGTATGGGAGAAGGTTTACTCACTCACAGACTTTCTTTTCTGTTAACTGTTGCCAGTGACAATATCTTTTCGCCAAAATACAAGTCTCAGGGACAAATGGAACCATGCCTTTTGCAAAAGAATTTCTATTAAACATGAATACGTCTAAGAAATATTCGTCTCTAGAGAATTATGGTCTAATGTCGGTTATATTAATATACAAACAATGTATGCCAATAAATGCTTATAAACCACGTCTCATCAGTAATTAATATTACTATAAGTATCTTAAATATTATTCTGTAATATAGTGAATATCATTAAAATTGAGTATTGTGTACATGAATAAAATGTTAAAATCTATTATAGAGCAATGGTCCTTAGACTTGTATTCCATAGACCAATGACCTTAGACGAATATTCCCCGGACAAATATCCTTAGAGAGGTTTCCCTTAGCCCAATATTCTTTAGACAAATGTTCCTAAATCCCATTATGCTAGACCACATTAACAGTAGCTTAAAACATAGTCTCCACCGAAAATCAACAAAAAATGGTTTAATAAATTTCTATTTCCATCATAAAAACAAAAAGTCCGGAAAAATCATCGGATTCTATTTAAGAGCACTTAGAATTTGCAGCCCTCAGTATTTGCATGAATAAGAGAAATACAGTAAAAATACTTCCACGTTCCTTCAGTACTGGAACTATTTCATATTAAATGTGAAACAAAGGACTCATAAAATATTCCAAAATAGATAAGTGGCCCATCTTGGCAAACCTAACGAATGCAAGAAAATATTATTCTACACACTAACTCTATTACAATTCAAAGATTTCCGATCAAAGGCCTTGGTGCCATATGTACTTTATCGTCATACCCAGGATGTAAATATATACATATATACAGGGTGTATTTAGAAATTTCGGGAGTGGGTTCCTCACACCAAAGCAAGAACAAAAGTTCATGTAAACATATGTCCGTAAATTCTTCGTTTTTGAGTTAATTTTACAGCAAATTGACAGTAAATATTGTGTAGTAGTGAGTTAAATGAGAAGTCTTCTGTTTAACAGAATCGTGAGATGGTAGGTATGATTTTTACATACGGCCGCGCGAATGGAAATGGACACGAGTCTGTACGGCCGTATCAGATTGCATTTCCAGACCGAAGGTAGCCGAGTCATCCAGCTTTGGCTGGTGTTTATCGTCGCGTTGCTGAAATAGGATCCGTGGCATCACAAACTTGGTCTCGAGGAAGACCGAGTTCTGCTCGTACGCCTGACCACGAAGAACACATTCTACACGCGGCCGGAGACGATCCAGGAATCAGCACACGTCAAGTGAACCTTGTTTGGTGTGAGTAACCCACCCTCACCGTTTGTAAAGGTATTTATGCTACACCGTATATATATATATATATATATATATATATATATATATATATAGATAGATAGATAGATAGATAGATAGATAGATATCCAAGAAAGCGCACGAGAATTCATCCTCTCGCACGCTTTTCTTTAAAGAATTAAACAACATAAAACAAACGATTATTAATACCGGATTTCCTAATCAGTCGTTGGATTTCTATGTTAGGCGTTTTCTATCTAAGGTAGATAATAGCAACGACGAGAATAGAAATATAAACAATAACATAGCATAAAAATCAAATGAACGAAAATTATAAAAACAAAACAGACGAAACTAGAATTAAGAAAATTATGAAAAAATGCATAACACCAGTTGACAATAACCAAAAAATTAGATTAAATATCTATTACAAAAAATTTAAAACCTCTAACCTTATAGTTAAAAATAATAATTCACCTCTTAGAACATAATTAAATAGGACAAATATTATTTACGAATTTAAATTTCCATTAAGGAATTGTATTCCTGATCAATCAAAATTCGTAAATAATTATATAGGCTATACTACATGTTTGACACGAAGACTCACACTACATATTTTCTGATCATAGCTCAATTAGATCTCATTTAAATACTCACAACACAGATATAATAACATTGTCTACATTGTCTACATGCAAAAAAAGGTTAAAAGTAATGGAAGCCTTATTAATAAAAACAATAATAATAATAACAACAATGAACACGGACACAATATATTGACCGTGTTTTGAAAATTAAAACATTATATAATAACATGCATACAACAATTTCTTGTTAATAGTTAATATATTTCCACCCTGAAAATGGATAAATGTATAACCGAAAGCGCTTGGATACAAAGAACAATCCGACAGTTTTTAAATAATTTAAAAGAAAAAATTATTAGATCACATGAGAAAATCAAAACACCTTGTCCGTCGTATTCAATGAAACGTGCATGAAAGATGGATTACTGCCTAAATACACACACACACACACACACACACACACACACACACACACACACACATATATATATATATATATATATATATATATATATATATATATATATACAGTGTAACCCGGATATAAGAGAGTTGTCGGGACCGGAGAAGAAGTCTCTTATATCCGAGTTTCTCTTATATCCGGGTTGGGTCTAATTTATATACATTAACACAGGCTCTAATTTGGGACCAGAGAAAATCTCTCTTATATCCGGGTTTCTCTTATATCCGGGTCTCTTATATCCGGGTTACACTGATATATATTAAATGTGACACAAGACCAAATGAGAAATGGGGAAAGGCTGGTCGGCACTTTCTACCTTAGACCTAGCTAATCTGATTCACAACTTATTTATTGATTACAGGGCAGCAACAGTTCTTATATATATATATATATATATATATATATATATATATATATATATATATATATATGTATGTATGTATGTATGTATGTATATATATATATATATTTCTGGGGGCATGTATATGCGCTTTAGTATAGATGTATTCATATACAGTATTTATTTTAATTGATGAAAGGAATATATCACCATTAATTGGATAATTTTGCTGTATTCTTTCTTTCTTTGCGGGATTAAAATTGAATTATCTCCCAACTGAGAAGTCCTGTCAGTTGATTACATTGAATTTGAACAATACAAACTGCAAGACAAAGAATATTTCGTATTAAAGAACAAAGCCGCTTATAATTGAAAACAAAGAAAAATCGAAAATGTCACAAGAAAATAGCAGCAAGAAATAAAAACGAACAAACACGTGAAATGACGTCAACAGGTCAACTGAGATATTAGCATTTAAAACAATACCTAAATTTTCAGTCAGCTCTTTAAGAAAAGAATTCAAAGAGAAATGGAGGATCTTTTCTGTTAATTCACTCCAAACAATATAAATTACTTATCACAAATATTAATTCCCCCCAAGAAATTATAAATTTTAAATTAAAGTTTATTCGTTTTATTATTAAATTTTGGCACTCTTTTGAAATTATAAATTTTAAATCAAAATTTATTTAGCTTGCTCTAATGACACAAGTATGCAGGTATAGGCTTTAAGAAAGCTTTATTGAATTGAGAATACAAGGTTCGCATATAGTGTCTTTTTTATAGTCCATTAAACAGAAATAGCTGTCTCTCTCTCACCCCCTCTCTCTCTCTTAAAGAGGAGAGAGCAACAAAACAAGGGGAGACCACTCTTGATTATTCCTAACATTTCCCTCGCAATAACGCCAACTCTCAGAATGAAAACTTACCAAAAACCTGGGAATTATCCACATTTCGCAGGTGCGGATGTTATTTGAGATACACACGCGGAATCTTTTACAATTTAAAAGCGAAATTGTTTTTGGCGTGTTTATCAGGGTGAGCGCGAGTGGAGACGCCACACTTAGAAGTGGCTCACCTGAATCGCTCACATTTAGGGCGATCGCAAAGGTCAACACAATCGGAGTGAAATGGAAGTGTCTCGCTCTGGCAGAATTTAGTCTGAATTTTAGTAAATATAAATTCTGTTTATTTTCGGGTGAATTAACAAAAAAGCTCCGAAATGCGTATCGGGCAAAAAAATGGAAGAATCTGTGATAGTATTAGAAACAAACACGAAAATGTACAATACAACTGTTCAACTGTTAATGCTCGTTCTGTTTCACGACAACTCACGAACCAAACCGTTAATGCACTAGTTCACGAGACGATAGCATGCTGGGTGAAATCGCTGGTTCGGTGAATAATTGTGAGAGTAATCTCTGGATCGGTTAGTAGAGACGTAGACGAATCAGTGCTAGCCATAAGTGATCAGCAATAAGAACATGACGAGATATCGCGAGACGTTGAAACCGGGACGATAAAAAGCTACCCTCGTAGAATAATTAAATTCAACATTTCCTCGTGGCTACCCGCAATGACAGACGGCTGAAACGTTGTTATAATCACAACAGAGATGTGGTCTTTAATCCCAGTATGAATAATGCTTCAGTACCGTGATTAACTAGGCGTAGCTTAGATATGACACAAACTCAAAAAAAAGGGAGCACCGAATGAGGATTGAACTCACGAGTTACAATGGTGATTTTCTAAGCGTCGCTCAGACATGACACAAGACCAAAAGCATAGGACATCGAGCGAGGTTCGAACTCATTATTCAGTAACTCTTTGAGCGAGATAAGTTTGCTAACCATGAAACAAGGTCGAAGTGCCCAAAACATTTTGTAGGTGTAGCTTAAATATGGCGCAACGCCGAAAGTGTGGACAACCCAGTGAGGATCGAACTCACTACTCAATCGTAGTTAATCTAGCGAGAGAAGCTTGCTAGCAATTACACCAAGTCGAAGTGTCCCTAATGACTTACTAAGCGAAGCTTAGCTGTGGCACAAGGCCGAAAGTAAGGAGCATCTAGTGAGGAT
Organism: Acanthosepion pharaonis; assembly: GCA_903632075.3. NCBI lineage: Eukaryota > Metazoa > Mollusca > Cephalopoda > Sepiida > Sepiidae > Acanthosepion > Acanthosepion pharaonis. The sequence goes on from CAHIKZ030005066.1 coordinate 4,951,642, forward strand.
CAAACTCACTTCTAAGTCGTAATGATGATTTTTCTAAGCGTAGCTTAGATGTGACACAAGGTCGAAAATATTGGCCACCTAATGAGGATCAAATTCATTACTGAGTCGTAAGGATGATTTTCTAAGCGTAGCTTAGGTGTGGCACAAGGCCGAAATTACAGGCCACCTAGTGAGAGTCAAACTCACTACTAAGCCGTAATGATGATTTTCTAAGCGTAGATTACATGTGACGCAAGCCGAAAGTTAATGCCACCTAGTGAGGATCGGACTCATTATTGAGTCGTAAGGAATCTAGCGAGACAAGCTTGGTAACTATTACGCCATGTCGAAATTTCCATGGTTATTTCATTGTAAGTTACAAATAATTCTTGAAGCTCTGTATTTTTTTTTTATTTTTGTTTTTTAAACGACTTGTTACAGTCACTGAGTTTTGGTTAACACAGAATAAGGCTTTTACCAGTTCTACGTCAAAGCACCCTAAAAGTCCCAAATTAGTAATGGCGCTTAAAAATGTAATTGCCGTTATCATCGTTATTACCAATAATAAGTTATGAATATCTAATGGTTAAAAATTGATTTCTTTTCCTAATCATTTCTTTTCTACTTTTGTTTTGCTTCCCTTAAAAACTTATTCATTGCTCAAATGTTCTGTCTATGGTATTCCCATATCTTTTTATGGACCACATCTCTGTGGCCTACAACAGGGGTCACCAAACTTTTTTCACAGAGAGCCAGATAACAGAGAATGACGAGCGCCGGCCGGATGACCATTTTGATTAATACAATACACTGAATGCGCAAAAATAAAGACAATAAACATACTTATTGTTATACCTGAACGTACCTATTCTATTATTAATAGACTCTCCCACACATAATAAGTAGTATTAGTTGTAGCGGTCGCCAGTTGGGGTTGAGTGAGTCTGTCGGACATTGAAGTATCAACCATCACAACTAGATTGCTGCGTCATTAATTATTATTACAAGTTCCTAACGTTTTGTACGTCGGACCCTTTTAGGACCGACTTAGCGAAATACAAGCCTCTACTGTGAAAACTACTCTACAACACTTATTTACTAAATAGTTATCCACGAAAGCGACAATAGCAATAAAATAGTTATATTACATCAAATGCGCTCATATCCGAGTCTAACAAACTAAGCTATACAAAATGTTAGTGAGATTTGTGAAATTGGCGTTTACCTTTGAAGATATAATTAATATTTGTTTTGGTATTGCTTCATCCAACCATGAGAAATGCTTTCAAATATTCATCAGTCAATCTCGTTACATGTGCTGACTTTACATGCTTTAGATTTTATAACGAGTTCAGGCAAAATATATGACATAATTTGCTAAAGTCAGTCTTTTTTAGATACGGCACTCTTCATATTTGTTGTTGTTATCCCAATGTTTCAGTTGTTGTGCTCTCCGGCCTTCATCAGCTATATACCAATCCAGCTGACCTACTGAACCCTTATTTAAAAAATCAAACAAAAAAAGCCTGTTCTCATTCTGTTGCCCATGTCTAGGGAGAGATATCTCATGTTGTTCTTATTTTTAATACTGCTTAGTTATTGCTTGCCCTATTTCCACTGAGTCCAAGTACACACTGCCTGGTCCAGAGACTGAACTCACAATTACTATGTTGTATATTCATGAACTAACACTTTAATCCACCAGGCCAGGGGTCAACAAACTTTTTTCACAGTGAGCCAAATAACTAAGAGAAATACGAGCACGGGCCGGATAAACATTTTGTTCAGTGCAATACACTGAATACACAAAAATAAAGGCAACAAACATATTTATTTGCCAAAATGTTATCAAAGAAGACGACATTAACAATAAAATAGTTACATTACACCCAGTGCTCACATATACGAATCTCACAAACTAAACATCAACAAAAGTTTAGTGAGATTTGTGAAACTGGCATTTATCTTTTAAGATAGAATCAATATACGATTTGGAATTGCTGCATCCAACAAAGAGACCGTCCTGGGTAAGACGATAAACTACATCCGCGTCCTGGGTAACACGATAAACTGCATCCAACAGCAAGGCCTTTGATCAGGAGGTTTTGAGGAGCGTGGAACCACCTCTTAATTGCTGGTGTTCCCAGCTCTGCCCTAACCCGGGGTGGTAGCACCTGTTAGGGTCCCAGCTATGGGCAAATAGTTAAACTTGTGTAAAAATAGGTTTTAATACCAGAAATACTTTGTAATAATAATAATAAGTTATTACCATCAATAAATTTTTGAAGTAAAAATTATTATTATTAATATTTTCAAACTATATCAGCGATATTTCAAGCTACAGATTTCTTCACGGAAAAATATTTCCAGAAATAGATTTTTGAAGAAAAACATATTACAAGCAATAAAAATTTTGTCGGCATTAAATAACCCATTGAGGTTGATATGCCGTAAAACAAAATAAACCAAACGAATCAAAGAGAATTGCTTCATCAGTCAACCTTGTTTGACGTGCTGACTTTACATACTTCATTTTTGAAAATGTTTGTTAACAAACATAAGTTGTTTCAAACACTAATGCGATACCAGATGCAAATTTCTTCAACTTTGAAAACTCACCATTAGATAAGCAGTGATAAAATCAAGAAGTTTCCCTTCTTTATGCTTCTCTTTCAACAAGTCAATGTGTTTCAATTCAAGTTCAACTGACACGTCATCAAGGTTAGAATCATAATGATTCGAAAACAGAAGAACATCACTTCAATTCTCTCGAGATCTGAAAATCTCTCTAAAAATATTTAAGTCATGAAGAATCTTCCGAAACTCGAGGTTGACGGCTGCGATTCCCGTGCAAAACTCTTTAAAACACTGAAAATAAGAGAAATTTCTTCCTTCCAGGTCACTGATGTTCCTAAAAACTATATTACTGTCAGATGCAAAAATCAGATCGGCCAAATTTTGGCATTTTTACTTAGATTTATTTTTTCTACATAGTAAGTTTAACTACAATCTCTTGATAATTCCATATGAATAATTATATTTTAGCACATTTATGGCACAGAGCAGCGGCGGGCCGAATGAACTGACATCGCAGGCCGGATTCGAACCGCGGGCCGTAGTTTGGTAAACTCAGGCCTTCAGGATAATCTTTATATGTGAGAAAATTGTCCAGCATTCACTGCCATATACTAGGATTCATACTGCGTAACACTTCAGTACTCTTTTCTTTATTTCTAAGGAAATAATGTAAACATTAAAGATGATAGTAGGTACCTCCACGAGATCGCTAAAAAAAGAGTATAGCATGAAGAAAAAGACGCCAAACAAAATTTTATCGTCTAAATGCTTATGTTAATATTAGGAGGAAAGATCAAAGTTTATTTTAATTATTTTTAAAAAATTTTCCTTCTTTTTAGAACAATCTAAATTTTGATTAAAAAAAACCTTGTTTCTCTTTGTATCACCGGAACTAGTAAAATAACATAGACAATTTTTAGCACTTTTTTTTTGTTTTTTTTTTTTGTATGGAAAATCTTGCAAAAATAGTGATTACAATAGTTAAAAGCACAAGGCTCTGAGGAATGAAAATCATTTTTTTTGTTTTAATTGCCCCCCCACCTGAAAATCAGCTCTGAATTGTACCATACAAAACTCAATAAAACAAAGATATTGTTTAATTTCAAATGCTTTTATTTGCTTTTAGTTGTTTTTATGAATATGGACACTATTTTCTGAAAGCAAAAAAAATTTTCGATGAAAAATGAATTTTTAATTCAATTATTTGTTTTTTATATTATAATAGATTTTTATATTTAAGTTGTTAAAATAATATAAAATTAGTTAAAAGCCGCATCAGGTTTCCTAAGTGTCCTTATGAGATAGATCTTTTTAAGCGCGTTGTAAATTGTATCATTTTGACTAATAAGAAGATCCGCAGTAATTAAAAAAATGTAATTTTGTGTTTATAATCGGGCGGTAATTATAAAGTACGGACGGAAGACCAACCAGAATACAATTAAGTTGCGTTATTTGAGTTAAGCATTGTTCTCCGCTGTTAAGGCCTTTACTTTTGTGAAACACATGTGGAGAAGTTAATTTGATTTTTCAATTTCAACTGAGAAGGGTACCTACAAGTATCAGTATCATCTTATGAAATTTATATGACCTTATTTTTATATTAATCTCAGTTATGATATTTTTCCATAAATGAAATATCAAAATTAAAAATAAAATGAATGGAAATACAAATAACACTGTAAAATGTAATAAATGTACATAAAATTATAATATTTTATGTACACTTCTCATAAAATTTCATAAGAAAGATACCTATAAATTAATTAGATACCTTTCTTAGGAAATATGAAATTTGATCTCACTCTTAACGGTCTTATTGTAATTTCTTTATAATATATTTTCCATAAAGCATCGAAAACGTAAATTAGAGCGCTGAAAGTTTTCCTTAAAAATAACGTGGTAAATAAGTTGTCCACTAATTTCACTTTACTCCTTCCGTAGAACAAATTATCCTCACGGAATCCATCAATATGTCATTCATCACCTGTCAAGTGACGCGAAAGTTTATGGCCTGCTTTGTTTTATTTTCAAATTACATCTTTTCGGCGCAGAAGCTAAGTTAAGCTTGGTTCAAAATATTTTAAATAAACATTATGATTTATGATTTTCTTAAAATATGTTTTGTAAAAATGATAATTGATATTTAAAAGAATTTCAAAGTGAGATTTTCATTTTTTTAATAAAATAAAAAAAATGGTTGAAATCTGTCCATTTGCTGACTCAAAAAAAACAAGATTTTTAACGAAAATTTCGGACGTGCTAGCAACGATTAAAAAATGTAAAAAAATACCCCAAAATACTTTGATCTTTCCTCTTAACAATAACATAAGCATTTAGACGATAAAATTTTGTTTTCAAGTTTGGCGTCTTTTTCATCATGCTATGCTCTTTTTTAGCAATCTCATGGAGGTACTGAGACGATAGTGATTAAGTAGAGAACAGAATAAAATCAATAGAAGTTATAATAGTAAGAATTATTTACTAGTATTGATGCAATAGTGACTGATTTTATGTTAAACCGTGATAAACATCCCAGTGGTTAGAAATATCGTTTCAAATTTAATTGGCATTTTTTACTGGTGATAAGCTTTGAGAATTTCATCGTTAAAATTGATTCCGCCTGACCATTTCTTTATCACTTGGATGACCCCAACCTTTGATAATTCATTTTTATTTATCTTTTTAGGAGGGCCAATGAAATGAAAAGGGACAATTGTGTAGCAGACCCCCGTTGAAAGATGTCGGAATAATGTTTAGACAAGATTTATTGCTTTACTCATTATTTTTATTACCTAACATTATCTGACGACAGAACTAGGCATAAATTCATCATATGAGTTCCGGTTGGGGGGCTTATGGCTGTATCATGTTCAAACATTGGTTCCCGTACGATCACCAACATTAAGCAACGTCGAGCCTGGCCTGTACTCAGATGGGTGACCGCTTGGAAATACTAAAGAAAGTGTAATGGATAATGGTTCGAAATTGTTAATTGTAGTATATATATATATATATATATATATATATATATATATATATAAATAAATAAAAGTTTAAAAAATATAAAAAGTTAATCAAAAATACTTTGGTCTTTCAACTTGCATAAATATTTTGACGATAAAACGTTGTTTTTATTAAGTTTGTGGCCTTTTTCATTATGCTATACTGTTTTCCCGCGAAAAAGTGGAGGTGCCTAATTTCAGCATATGAGTTCTTGTGTGAGAAACACCAAAATTAAGCAACGTCGAGCCTGGTCAGTACTTACATGGGTGACCAAGTTGTAATGGATAATCGTATTTTATATATATATATATATATATATATGTGTGTGTGTGTGTGTATATATATATATATATGTGTATATATATATATATATATATATATATATATATATATATATATATATATACATACATATATACAAGTATATATATATATATATATATATATATATGGGGGGGTGCGCTCGCGCATGGGAAGAGCTTTCATGCTGAATCCGGGCTACCTTGTTCACCCTTTAAATAACCTTTCTTCTTTTATGTAGCTTGTCCCTTCAAGACGTTGATGATCATGTCTTCCTATAATTTACTATTCTTTATAGCTCTAAGCGATGTTTTGCCCCTTTACTCTACCAAGGACAAATACCTTGATTTTGTTCCCGATAATCGTCCTACAGGAATAATCTTCATAAAGTTAATGTATTCCTATATTCGTACTTGTTTTGATTTTTACTTATGTTATGTCAATTACGTTTTGGCCGCTGTATCCTTCGTCCTTCTTCAGATGTTGTATTTTGCGGCAGTGAACATTGTAAACTATGACACAAGGGGTTAACGAATGTGAAATGTTAGAAACAGAAATATTACTAAGGAAAGTGGGGGCCGTCGATAGCTGTGCTAACACGAACTCACAAGTCATCGTGACCGAGGGCTTGAGTGTGTTGACCTTGTTCACACTGGTGATCACACTAGATAACACGCTCATTCCCAGAAACCGTGACTAAGATTTGCTCAGCATTGTTACAGTAAAACCACAGAGCAGGAGTCTGCAATAGGGATGGCTAGCCGCCCTGGCAGACAGGTATCCTCGAACACAAGATGCCAGCTATATATATATATATATATATATATATATATATATATATATATATATATATGTGTGTGTGTGTGTGTGTGTGTGTGTGTGTCTGTGTGTGTGTGTTTTGATTGATTCATTTTCTACGACTTATCAATACGTTGCCGGTCATTTAAAGCCAAGGTCTACTCAATTTCACTCACAAGCCTTGGGTCAACCCGGGGTATGGTTTTCAGTCACTTTCCAAAGGTGCCGCATGCTGGGATCGACCTCTATAGGAAACAATTCGCCCTAGCTGTTACCATGGAAATTTTGATTTCTATTATGAATATACTATTAAAACACGTAAATTTCAGAAATAAGTTATTCCAAAAATAATTTCGCTTGAAGATGGAACAGAGCTTACTTTAACTCAATTTAATTCAAATAATCATATTGAAGTTTTCGGCTCTTGTTTTGAAACATGAGACCTCTTATATCGCGAGTTGGAATCACATTTTTTAATAAATAATTATATATATATATATATATATATATATATATATGTGTGTGTGTGTGTGTGTGTGTGTCTGTGTGTGTGTGTTTTGATTGATTCATTTTCTACGACTTATCAATACGTTGCCGGTCATTTAAAGCCAAGGTCTACTCAATTTCACTCACAAGCCTTGGGTCAACCCGGGGTATGGTTTTCAGTCACTTTCCAAAGGTGCCGCATGCTGGGATCGACCTCTATAGGAAACAATTCGCCCTAGCTGTTACCATGGAAATTTTGATTTCTATTATGAATATACTATTAAAACACGTAAATTTCAGAAATAAGTTATTCAAAAATAATTTCGCTTGAAGATGGAACAGAGCTTACTTTAACTCAATTTAATTCAAATAATCATATTGAAGTTTTCGGCTCTTGTTTTGAAACATGAGACCTCTTATATCGCGAGTTGGAATCACATTTTTAATAAATAATTATATATATATATATATATATATATATATATATATATATATATATATATATATATATATATATATATATATAACTGGACAATCCGAGCGTTTTCTATGTATGTGGTGGGCGCAGTAGCTCAGTTACAATTCCTACAATTTAAAAAAATGTTCTCTTGCTTTAAATAACTTGCAAGTGTGTAATACGCCATAGAAATGGAAAGACTCACTCCCGAAATATAAATATCCCGTCTTTATAACCGGGGAGGCAGGCAATAGCTACATTAAAATATTCAAGGCTCGTCAGTACAAAAGTGAATACCGGTTTGTTTTATCCGGAGATTGAACTCGGTTCGTTGAATCTATTTTTCATGTTGTTATCCGTTTGGTCACCTTTGCAAATAATTCCATGACGACAGCTAAAAAGCAAAAGAACAAAAACAATGAGAAGCAGGTGTTTAAGAAAACAGGAAATGAAAGATGAAAGAATTTCAGAATAAAAGAAAACTTTGAAAAAAAAAATCTGAAACTTTAACGAAATCGGAAAGAAGAAAAAGAAACCAAATTAGACTATGTTTAAAAGAAATACAATTATCGAAGATGTTTGATCAAAGAGAAAAAACAAAAACAAATCGAATTTTTTTTTTACTAATAATGAAAGATAAATGAAACAATAAATTTCAGAAATTCAAAAAAATGGCACGTCCATATGCACTCGTTCCAGCTGAGCTAAAAGTACTTGCGAGGTGTGTGTCTGCCTGCGCATGCGCGTGTATATGTCAAAAGATTTCATGCTGATTCCGTGCTAGCCTAGCAACTCTTTGAGATTATCCTATTTGTTCTTTTATGTACTGTGTCCCTTCAGAACGTTGGCGATGATGGCTCTCCACAGCTTTCCAGAAGTCCTTTGATAATCATTAAGAGAAATAAATAAAGATATCGAAAGAAGGTCAGTTCCATGAATAATTCGGTTAATGAGCCTCATCGACTTCCTGTAACACGTATAAATCCCGCAGTATTTTGTAGTTCCAAGTTATGTCTAAATTAAAATATATATATATATATATATATATATATATATATATATATATGACCTAAAAATACCTCTAAAATACAAGCCATTTTATCACTTACATTTTTTTACAAGAAGTTACATTTATCGACTTCCGGGTGCGTCTACAGAAACATATGTAATCATTTCTATTACTTCAAACGTTATCTTTTGTGGATACCCGTATAGTTCATTTTAAACTATTAATTTTGTCTATCAGCCGGCAGCCTCGATACGACGTATTAAAGAAAATGCGTCCTCCGGCAGGATTCGAACCTGCGTCCTTGCAAGAGAAATCCCTGTCTGATGCGGCAGAGTTTATCGCTCTGTTATGAGATATATTAATGGGGTCATATCTGCTTAGTATCGTATCCGAAACATAAAAATAAACAGCTTTTTTGTTGTTTAAATTAACGTATTTCATTTTTTTAATCAGACATTTTATTACTTGCAAAGTTATTTTCAGTGGATACCCGTATTTAAGTAGACGCTCCATATTATATTAAAAAATATTCATTTCGTCTACCAGGCTGAACCGTCCTGGGTATGATGATAAACTACATCCACGTCCTGGGTAAGACGATAAACTACGTCCAACAGCAAAGCCACTCATCTGGAGGTTTGAAGGAGCGTGGAACCACCTCTTAATTGCTGGTGTTCCCAAGTCCACCCTGACCCGGGGTGGTAGCACCTGTTAGGGTCCCAGCTATGGGTCAAAATACTATGAAAGTGTAAAAATAGGTTTAATACCAGAAATACATTGTAAAAAATATTACCAGCTATACATTATTTTTATAGGAAAAAAATATTACTAGCAATAAAAATTGTCGGCATTAAATAACCCATTGTGGTTGATATACCGTTAATCAAATCAAACCAGGCGGCAAACTAGAAAAACAAACTATTAAAGAAAATACATACGCCGGCAAGATTCGAACCTGCGTCTCCCTTTGCAAGACAAAACACCATTTTATCCGACGTTCTTTAACCGATCGTCCACAAGAATCTTCACAGGCGATCGACCTTATATTTGCATTTAAAGTACATTCACTCGTTCAGATTTTCTGGTGAGACCATAACATTTGAAGTACTGTAATTCCCCATTTATAATACCCTTTTTTTAAATAAGGAAAAATCAGGGATGCGTATTATGCACAGCTACAAAAAATCTTTAAAAAATTACCATAAAATAAAATAAGAATTATCATAAAAATAAATTAGAATAATATTATCTTATGTTTAAAACCATTTTAAAGAGTAGGAAACGCTGGCCGTAATTAAATTTAACAGGCACAATTTAAAGGGTTTGATTATCAAACAAATAGTGCGTATTATGCGTGTGTAGAAGCATTTTCAGCACTTTCAGCACAATTGTAGGTATGCGTATTATGGATGAAGGCGTATTATACATAGGGAATTACGGTAATATTTTCGAATATCTCGTTTCCTCAAAGATATACTCCTTTTTGCAAGCCTGCATACATGGTCATAAAGCTTTTTGTTAAACTTAGCGAAGACCGTTACATCAAGTCATTCTTTATTTAAAATAAATGAATACATAATTAATTCTTCAAATTAAAACAAATCAAATAAATAATAATTACATTGATAACAAAGGAGTAAATAAATATATATAAATAATTAAGAAAAATATTCAATTACAATATTTACTAAATTTAGCTGACGTATCCAGTAATTTCCGGGAAAGCGGATGTTATCTTCAGTTCCTGTTCTCATATGCTTTCTTCGGTTATCCGAAAGTAACAATTCAAAGTAAGTACCACTTAAATGGGCTTTTATGCGTTCACAGAGAATGCCCAACTGCCGCCCGGAGTATTTTTGGAGGAAATACCAATAAGTTATGTATACCAAAATCGTTAAGCGACCTACGCAGTAACAGGCAAATCGGTTAACCGAAATTAATAATTGAAAGTATGTAGCCCTGAAAAGGGTTTTTGTGCATTCACAGAGAATGCCCAACCGCCGCCCAAAGGATTTTCGGAGGAAATACCATTAAGTTATGAATATCAAATTCGAAAAGCGATTTACGTAATAACAGGTTACTCGATTATCCGAAAGTAACAATTCAAAGTAAGTATCACTTAAAAGGGCTTTTATGCGTTCACAGAGAATGCCCAACCGGCGCCCGGAGTATTTTGGGAGGAAATACCAATAAGTTATGTATACTAAAATCGTAAAGCGACTTACGTAATAACAGGCAAATCTGTTATCCGAAATTAATAATTGAAAGTATGTAGCCCTGAAAAGGGCTTTTGTGCATTCACTGAAAATATAGCTCTTAGGAGGGCAAGTGTTAAAATAAATTTACAATTTTCCAGGAAGAAGAGATCTCCTCTTTCGCCTTCAATGCTGGAAGAATCGTATTGTAAACACCCAGTAAGACTTCTACCAGCTTGTGTTCGGTATCAGCTATATATGCCGTCATTTCCTTGGTGTCATAACTCGTCTCCCACATGTATGCAATTGCGAAATTGTTTGCTGCCTGCTCAGGTTGTCGGTAAGCCAAACAGCTTGCAAGCAGGTGTCCAGGTCAATTAATGTCTCAATCACATCATTGAACATGACAATTTCCACTGAGGTTTACCCTTGAATCCTTCGTAGGATGTTCCCTGCCATGACTGGGTGAGCATCTCAAGCTCACCCAAGTCACATGTCATCAACACGATGGAAAATATTTGGCGGATATGACTTGGTGTTCTGCTGACTGCTGCCTCCTCCAGTGCCTGGTCCCAATGGGCATCGTCCTGCAGTAATTCATGTTTGACGCAGGCTTCTCTGTGGGTCGTACAGACTTCTCCATTTTATCTTCGCAGTTCAGTGAATGATGTAGGACCTCTGACAGTATGCAGTAACAGACGCTGAAAGAAGCACTCCTGCTGATTGGGGTGCACAGTGTTACACCTGATGGTCTCGCTTCTGAAAACAGCATTTTCTTTCCAGCCTTCAATTTGTGCTCTTTGCTTGCGCCTGCTCCATCTATGGTGTGCCCATATGTAATAGACGAGAACCACAACATTCAACAGTGTGAGGAAAAACTTTGGCATAATCTGAAGAAAGCTATCAGGTGCATTCTCAATTACGTTTCGAGGAGTATCTCCTGTGAAATATACACGCTGGGCATTTTCAAGATGAACAGCTAGATTCAACCACAGTTGGGTGCCGTTCGTGGATTTCGAAGCCCAGGATGCGCCGTATTGCCTCGTTAGGGAAATATATCTGGCCAACTGATAGATTATATATATATATATATATATATATATAATTATTTATTTAAAAGTATGATTCCAACTCGCAACATAAGAGGTCTCATGTTTCAAAACAAGAGCCGAACACTTCAATATAATTATTTGAATTAAATTGAGTTAAAGTAAGCTCTGTTCCATTTTCAAGCGAAATTTTTTTTTGGAATAACTTATTTCTGAAATTTACGTGTTTTAATAATTGAAATCAAAATTTCCATGGTAACAGCTAGAGCGAATTGTTTAAATTGGGTAGGCGTGTGTTGGGTGTTAATAATAAGTATCAGTATAGAGTTACTTTCATAGATGTCAAGTCAGGGTAAAGGTGGGGGTGTCTAAATTTGGAAGATGTTTTAGCCTAGTCTGGCTTACGTGTCTATGGAGATTTATTTATTTATTTTTTTATTTTATTTCTTTATGAAAGGGACTTGTGCTTATAAAAACTGCCGTAACTTTTGTTTTTTGACGACTTCATAAAGGGTTATCCTTTTTGTAGGGTATTTAAACTATTTATTTGGGCTATGGATCATAAAAGTTATTTAGTTATGTTTTTAGCTAATTATTCAAACCATAGATTTGATGATGTCGATAAAAAACCGTTAACTCCTGTCTATTGTTTAATAGATTATTATTATTTAGAAACTTATTTTCACACACACACACACACACACACACACACATATATATATATATATATTTCAATATCGAATGGGATGAAAGGTTTAAGAAACAATTCATTAAATTTTTTATTTTAGTTTCGCTTTTCGAACATATATCGTCTTAAAATCGCCAATAATTCGCCGAAAAGAGTATGCCATGATGAAAAAAATCCTCAAACTTGATGAAAAAAAAATTTTCAACGTGTAAATGTTTGTTATTATTAAGAGGAAAGGCCAAAATATCTTATTAGTATTTCATTACATTTTTCATCCTTTTTGAACTTTCGAAATTTTGATTATTTTTTTTTCTTTTTATCAGCGGACTACCGTTAAAAAGCATATCTTAACCGCGTTGAATTTTTTTTGGAGGTGTTAACTGACAGTTAAATCGATGTACTGACAGCTTAGGTCAGGGGAAATTATCGAACGGAAGAACAGAAGTGGCATTTTTTTTTTCAAACCTCAAGTAAACTAATTTAACTACACATTAATTTTTAAAAATTATGAAATACTTTCAGCAATCTTATATTTCATTGATTTTTTCATCTTTTAGGTAATTTAACTTGATATTACGTTTGAAAAAAATCTGGTAAAATAAAATTTAAAATACTAACAATAAAATAAAGTTAAAATTTCATAACGGTGAGTGAGATAAAATTTCCTAAGAGAGGTACCCAATTTTTACATACCTCTGTTATGAAATTTTATAGTATTATTTGTATTTATTATTGATTTTTATAACTTAGTTATGAAAAAATGTAACAACAGAAATAATATAAAAATTTATGATTAAAAATAATACCATAAAATTTCATAAATAATTACCTAATAATTATATTTACCTCTCTCATTTTTATGAAATGTTATTTTTTAATGTGTTAATTTTTAATTTTCCTTCTTTTTAATAATACTTGTTTTGTTTCCGTCCCTAGAATTGAAACTAAAATAGAAAATAATTAATAATTGCATTATGTTTTTCACTGAAAAACAATAAATTAGTTATATTTAAAAAAAAAAATTATTAAAATATTTATTGAAATATGACGTAAAAAATAAAACTTTTGAAAATGCGACGATGATGGTGAAAGTCAGAGAATTCAACACATGCTCGCAGTGAGAAAACTAACATTTTCTGAGGTCAGTTTATTGCCGTAAAGAGAAACAAATCTTATAACACGTGACATTAAGGTCATTTTTGATCATCCATATATTTGGAGAAAAAAAGGTTTTACGCAAACTCAAAAACACTGTAAAATTCTTTTCTAAAATGCCTGTGTGCCACAGATCGTAATAAGCTTTCAAATGTTTGATCTGTAAAGATAGATCTACTTAATAACAGCATTCCCTAAACTGAACGGATTGAAACTTAATTTTAAAATATTTAACAATATCATCACAATTTTTATTTAAAACTGAAAAAGAAAACAAATCTTGTAAAATTTCATTTTTCATCGGAAAAATATTTTGACATCAGACAATATTGTCCTTAACATATAATACTCATAAATGACATTAAAAGCTTTTCTAATTAAATTATATGTTAATTTTGCACTGTTTTGTATTTTATAATACAGAGCTGAATTTTAAGTAACTGTGTGATTCCATTTTACAAAAACATCGATGATTTATATTCATCAAGGTCTTCTGTTCTGAACTAATATAATCAATAAAAACCATGCCGTCGAATTTCTTAGGTTTTCATAAAATTAAGTAAGGAGGTGGGTAACAGATGTAAACAAAAATTTATCACGACTTTCTAAAAAACAAAACAAATCTAAAATAATTTCATTCATTTGTGAATAAATTCTGAAAGTTTCATTAAAATCCGGCAATTATTGGATTTTTGCAAGAATTTCCAAATCAGAGTGTTTTTCACCTGAAAAGTTCATTAAAACACTCATGATATATATTATGTAAACCGCTGACATAAAAATTTTAAAAAACATTTTGAACGTGCCAAAATGGATGAAAAAAATTAATAAAATAATCAAAAATATTTTGGTCTTTCCTCTTAATAATAACAAACTTCGTTTTTATTAAGTTCGGGATCTTTTTCATCCCGCTACGCTGTTTTTTCACCGAATTATTGGAGATAGCAAATCGCTGTAATTAAATGTAAAAGTTAACGGGGAAGGGGACGTAGCTCATGCCGATTAAGGACGTTTGGTTTTTTTTTAAGAAGGATGTCTATTTCCACAGCTAGATTTTTTTATACAGACGGCATATAACACAAAAGTGTCATTCAAACTGGTTTTTATTACATAGACAACAGTGAGAACCACAACCACGATATACCTTTTTATGGTTAAGTTGAAATAAAGAGCTTAGAAAAAGTTTCTATTCACAAATAAACTCGGTTTAAATGTTATTTTACGTTTAAATAACCGAATGGATCGAGCCAATTTCTTTGTATTTAATAAATTCGAACCCGGCGAACTTAATGATGGACATGGCGAAATGTGAAACGGATTAATTTTTTGCAATGTAAACACACCAGGGAGATCATATCCAAAGAAAGATTATGCTGAATTAATGCGTTATAAAGATTTTATTTAGAAAATAACTTGCGAGACCAATTATTTTCCTTGCTTAAACACAAGTAAACAGCGTTTCGCTTAGGATTCGGCAGTGAGCAGCGATATGGGGTCCCTAGCGGTACCATTATAGAGTTTTAGAAAATCTATAGCCTAGTAACAAATTGGATATTAGTTTAACATATATCCAAAGTTTCATCAATATTTGTTCAAGGGTTTACACAGCCACTTGATTCACATAAATTGACAGAATTTGACACACACACACACACACACACACACACATATATATATAGACATTTTTTTATGTTTATACATTCTTTTTATAGATAGAAATATTTAAGTAAATGCTCTGTTTATAATAAACAGTATTGAACAACATATACCGGCCTGAATGTCCGAGAAATGTTCATAGAAAATATTCGTCCTCCGACAGGATTCGAACCTGTATCCTATATGGAACCGTCATTTATCTTAACGTGCCTTTAACCGATTTGGCCACAGAATTTACTGTATTTAAACTTCAATCTACCATGAATCTCTCACGTACATTCATATCTGCTCATGGCGTATCAAATGTATAAAAATATTTAAGTAAATGCTCTGTTTGTAATAAACAGTATTAAACAACATTTACAGGCCTGAATGTCCGAGAAATTTTCACAGAAAATATTCGTCCTCCGACAGGATTTGAACCTGTATCCTATACGGAACCGTCATTTAGCTTGACGTGCCTTTACCAGATGACCAAATTTACTGAAACTGGGCCTGATACTCTAATTCAATGCAACTCTAACAATTATATTGAGGGTTAATACAGGTTCTAAATGTTAACTCAACACTGACTAATGTTATAAACAAAACAGATATAGCTCCTGTCTCCGTTTGAAAAAAAAAGATTGGGCCATTAGAACGGTATGTTCATATTTTTACGTATTTATTTATTTTGTAACTTTGAAGTAATTTGTTCAAAATGTCAAGTACAAAGCATTTAAGAATTGAGATGAGAACACAAATTGAAATGTTATTCAAAGAAGGCTACCCTCAATGACAAATTGCCAAGTTGAAGATTTCTAGATACGGCCTGCAATATTCGTTACAAAAGCAGTTAGAAACTGGTGCAAATGTTGACAGAAAGAGAACTGGTGCACCAAAAGTGACAAATGTTGATGAAGATAAGCACTTGCTTATTGAGAACAAAAGAAATAAAAGGCGCCAGAGTTGACAGCCGAAGTCAAGTCCTTTCGTCAGCAAGCATCGTTGCTCTCAACTGGGAAAAATTGACTTAGATCAGTTGGCCTCAAGTGGATACACAACCATTAAGAAACCCCTGTTACGGAAAGTGATTAATCCAGAGACGGATATGACATGTGGTTGGTCCTGATCTTGCATCTCGTTTACAGTCGCTCTCTCACGGACGTGCCGTCACTTCCCTCTGCCTTTTCTACAAATACTTTCACGGTTACTGTTCCAAACGAGCTATTTTTGCTAGTTCCCAAACTGCATGATTTTAAACGTGCCACAAAGTCGGCATCACAGTCCCACCCTTTCACTGTCGAAACAGTTAAATGTAGCCGTTTCTTCTACTCCAATAGCTTCATGTCTCGCACTTCCCGTCTGTGGAACTCCCTTCCTCTTACTTACTTCCCTGATAACTATAATCGCCATCTATTCAAATGCAATGCCAATCGACATCTCCAGATGATTTGATTTATTCTCCGTCCTCCTCTTCATCCTTTCCTATTTCAAGCCTCTTTGCTCTTGCTCCCAATCCTCTGTAACCCTTTTGCGCGCTAGTGACACACCCGCTTTGCTTGAGGTGAAAAGCTTTAAAAAAAAATCAGAAAAAAAACATAAGAACTGAATATCGAAAGAGTAGCAAATTGTATTGTGGACAGATGAGACCAAATTAAATTTTTTTCTTAGTAAGAGAGTATATGTGATAAGCCAGAAGAAAGAATGATGAAGGCATGGATCCACCAGTTAAGCAAGCTGGTGGGTCTGTTATGGGGTAGGTACGTTTTGGAGGAGGAGAGATAGTTGGAGATTAGATTCAGATCGAGGGAATGGAAAAAAAATCAATATCATTCGATTTTGCAAAGATATGCTATACCTTCTGATTTACGCATAATTGGAAAAAATTACCTTCAACAACACAACAATACAAAATACTCTTCTAAATTATGTCAAAATTACCTCAAGTCAGAAAAGAAGCCACCTAAATCTCTCGCATTGAATTAATATAGGATGAATTGGATAGGAGAGTTCGAAGAGAATGTCAAAAAAAATGATCTTTTACTTAGGAATGTATTAAAAACAAAAGAAACTATTGAAAAGAATGCCAAGAATTTGAAAGCAGTTATTAAGGCAGGTGGTGGTTTTATTGACGAAAGCAAAATATGATGCTGTTGTATGATAAATTTTTATAGTTAAGTGTTTTTTTTTCCTAAATAAAAGCAAGTAAAGTAAAGGACACATGGCACAGTGGATAAAGGCGTTAGTTAGATCCAGTGACAGGACCAAAATAGTGTGAGTTCAGTACCCAGTTAGGGCAGTGGAGAACTTGGAGAGAGGAATTAACAGGAGATAACTGACAACTGACATCCATTAAACATGGCACGTGGAACTACCCCAGTGAGAGAAATAAAGGGTTCATTTCGACATTCCAATCACCTGAAGAAGGCCTGAGCCTATAACGTTCGAAACCTTGCAATAAATATGGCGACAAAGATGAAGACAATAGTCCGAATAATGTAAATAGTCTACATAATACCTCATCTCAGAAATATAGACAATACTGAATAAACCATGTTTAAAATGAGAACAGTGATTTATAGTGAGCATCAGGAGATTTAATTGTGTGGTTTAGTAGAACATGAATAAACGAAGGACTACTACATATATATACTGTTTTATTTTCTGATTTCTCTCTGCCTTTCTTTCTTTCTCCTTCCTGTCTCTCGCTCCTGTTCTTTAACTCTCTTCTCTCTAACTCTCTTCAAGTCTCTCTTCCCGCCTACACTGACAAACAAAGAACCAGTTACGTCCCAGTGATCATATGCACACACGCGCCCGCGCGGTCACACACATACATCTTTCCCCATTGTTAATCTCGGGGCCGTGTATGATGATGATCTTAGCTTCACCGCACTTCACTCTCCATCCGCCTATCGTGCCACGAGGTTGAATGGCACCCCAACATAATCTGTATGCTATCCCACTATTGCTCTCATCTCGGGCCTGCAGAATTATGCATCGAATTCCTATTGCCTTCTACATCGAATCAATGCTTCATTCAAGCGTGGTGTTTAAATCCACTTGCGAAGATATATTTATGAAGACCCTCCCTTCGTTATATTTCTACAGTAAAAATATACGGTGATTATCTAAGCGTAGCTTAGATGTGGCACACGACTGAAAGTATACGGTACCCAGAGAGGATCGATCTCGCTACCTAATTACAAGTGTTCCAGCGAAACAAGACGCCCATACACTATATATATATATATATATATATATATATATATATATATATATATATATATATATATAATAAATGACGCAGCGACTCGAATTCGAAGATGCCAGGCTAGCTAATCCCTATTGCAGACGCCTGCTCAGGCACATTTGTGTTTGTTCAGCAACTACAGAGTCCACCTCTGGTTTATATTGCAACTACGCTGAGCGGATCTTAGTTACAGTTTCTAGGCGAGAGAGTGTGATCAGCTGTCTGAACAAGGCTAGCACGCTCAAAAACCTCGGTCACGATGGCTTGTGACTTCGTGCTAGCAGAACCACTGATGGCTCCCAAGGAATCCGTCTACCCATTTTCACTCACAAGACTTGGGTCAACCCGTTGTATGTTTTTCAGGCACTTTCCAAAGGTGCCGCACGCTGAGTTAGCCTCCTCCAGGCCGATAGCATCATTAAGTCAACTTCCTGATAAATCGACTCTGGTGAAATTTGAAACCGGGTCTCATGGTCCGAAAACGAACAGACCACTTCGCCACGCGCTCATATATGCATATATGGCAGTGCTGATGCTAACCGCCAGGTGAGTGAGTCACTCACCTGGCGGTTAACATCAGTCATGTTGATGAAAGGCAGAAAAGGTATGTCTAAGACAGGAGAGCGGTTCCGTTTTGTAGACATTAAAATTAGCAAGCCATTTCTGGCTCTAGCTAATAATGGATTGTAGGTCATTTATTAGAACAGAAATTTTAGCTTTCGAACCGATCAGATTTACTATTTAGGTGGGAGTAAATAGCCGTCTCATAAGCATAGAGACAAAGTTCAAAATTGATGTCATTGAGAAGGTCTTTGATGAAAACTTAATTTCAAGGATAGAGCCCTGGGAGACACCCGTATTAACGCGAATAGAAAAGGTATAGAAAGAGCAAAATATATATATATAATTTTCTTAACTTTCCGAGGTATAATGAGCAATGACTACATCAAGCACACACATATATATATATATATATATATATATATATATATATATATATATGTGTGTGTGTGTGTGTGCTTGATGACATCAAGCAAATGCATAAAACTATTAGTAGTGGTTGCTCATTGTACCTCGGAAAGTTATTAAGAAAATTATATATATATATTTTGCTCTTTCTATATCTTTTCTATTCGCGTTATATATATATATATATATATATATATATATATATATAAAGACATTTTTTATGTTTATACATTCTTTTTATAGATACAAATATTTAAGTAAATGCTCTGTCTTTATAATAAACAGTATTAATAACATTTACCGGCCTGAATGTCCGAGAAATTTTCATAGAAAATATTCGTCCTCCGACAGGAATCGAATCTGTATCCTATACGGAACCGTCATATAGCCAGACGTGCCTTAACTGATCAAGCCACGGAGGATCGTTCGATTAGCAAGGTCGATTTTACTGCTTTTAAACTTCAATCTTCCATGAATCTCTCACGTACATTCATATCTGCTCAAAGCGTATCCAAATGTAAACAAAGAACGTCACACATTATGAAATGGACAAAGTCCGACAATTATTTTAAGGCATTTTTTTTGTTTATACATTCTTATGTCTTAAAATAATTGTCGGACTTAGTCCATGACGTCATATATATATATATATATATATATATATATATATATATATATATATATATATATATATATATATATATATATGATCGAAATAAAAGTATAAAATTTAATATTACAAGACATATTAAAACAATATTAAATAATAAAAAAAAGAAACTCAACAACAAGGTGGGGAAGCAACCGGTTTCGCTCCCGCTCGTCAGGCTTCCACGGGAGATTCAAAATTAAAACAGAGCAATGTACAATAAGAATAGGTGGAAAAAAAAATACGCATATATATATATATGTTTGTATATATGCAAGAAGGAACTAGAGGCAGATGACAGCGAGCCCCAGCAAACACTCACGTTGTTTGCACAAAGAAGGCTTGCGGGACCCGATGTAAAGTGCCTGCAGTGGGGCTCGCTGTCATATGCCTCTGGGTTTTTTGCTTTTGATGTCTCGGGTTTGTTTTTGTTGGATTTTTTTTTTTTTTTAGCATTTCACCCCAAGCAAGACGGGAAGCCACTAGGACGCAAGGGGTTACAGAAAATTTAGAGCAATATCAGATCGGAGTGATAGAAGAAAGGATGAGAGTAGTGGATAGATCAAGTCAACTGGAGATGTCGATTGACATTACACTTGAATAGTTGGAGATTATAGCTCTCAGGGAAACAGGAATAGAAAAGGGAGTTCCACAGGTGAGAGGTGCGAGACATGAAGCTATTAGAGTAGAAGAGACGGCTACATTTAGGAGTTTCGACAGTGAAGGGGTGAGAGTGGGATGCCAGCCTCGTAGGGCGCTGGAACTCATGACGTCTGGGAACCAGCGAATGCAGCTCCTCGGAGCAATTTCCATGAAAGTATTTGTAGAACAGACAGAGGGAGGCGACGGCGCGTCTGTGAGTTGGTTGAATGTTTTGCTAAATTTATTTTTTTTCAAATTAGATTGAACATATCAGGTTCGAAATGGTCAAGGAGCTTATTACTAGGTATTTTTTTTTTTTTTTTTTTAGATTTAAGGGTGTAATTCTCCTTGACACTTTGTATATCTGTGGGGTTTAAGCGAAAGTGTGTTTTCCATCGGAGTCTCTTTATCATTTATATAATTTTATCTGTGAGTGATAGCATGAAGGAGTGTAGTGATGGGTAAGGAATGTTTCTCAGGGAGTAGTCCGGGGTACATTTCTCCATACTGTGTGAGATTGTAGATAATTACGGTAATCTGTGTGGAATATTCAAAAGAGAGCTCGACTTAAGGATATAAGAAGCGGTTATAATTATACGTTTTACTAGTTTGTGACTGGAAAGGATAATTCTGAGGAGGATATAAATCCAGGAAGAGCTCAATGTAAACGACAGAGCATTATAATAATAAGAAGAAAATGGAGACTCTAATTATCCATTTCGTTTATAATTTTATTTCGTGAACACCGAGATATTTAATTCATCAGAACGAAATCTCATCCACAAATGTAGAAAGTTCACCGGACGAACATATTAGATTGTTAGTGGGGAGGGAAGGTGAGAGAGAAGGGATGGATAAAGATAGGGCTAAGAGATTAGTGGTTAGTAGTAGTTAGTTTCCTCAGCCAAGAATTTACTCTATATTTTAGATTTTAATACTGGGTTGTATATTACATTGCCCGATACTGTTTGCTGTTTTTAGGCAGGATACATTAGGTCGATTCAAATTAATTTAATTAAAGCGATCTTAATCTAAATAAAGTTCGGTCTTAATGTAGTAATAGTTAAGCATTTGTTTTTTTAGGCCGAAGTTTGATAGTCAGTGGAGACATTGAGTTGAGGGGAACGCAAGGAAATATAGAAGAAGTGGAAGGCTTGCGGAAGAAGAGGACGAGAAACAAAAGGCGGGGTAGTGATAGATTTAGCAGCATGACCTGCCTAGTTATTTCTTAATTTTTGAAACTATGTAAATGGCTTTATACAGTAACTACTGTTATGAAGTAGTTCCTAGTACAAATAATAATTAGAAATCACAATAATACTGTCAGACAAAATAAGACAGAAAAGTCAATTCTGTTCCCAAAACCTAATAGCTTATAATGGTTCCTGATATATATATATATATATATATATATATATATATATATATATATATATATATATAGTCGACTCTCCTGTCGAGATTCGACGTATGAGGGTCAAGAAGATCAGTTTCAGGAAACCGACAGCCCGACACCGGCACATGAGATTTGATTATAGTGGTGAAGGCTTCGTGCAGGACCATCCACACTTGGGAAAGGTATGAATCCTCTTCCTCTCACTCCAGTTATGGATAAAATAGCAGGACAGACTGGGTTCTATAGCCTTGGATGGCAACTGGTCTAGGAGAAGGACAACTCTGAATTTAAAACCTGCGGAGGGTCGTTTGGGAACCTTATGACACTCGATGCACCAGGTCTCTGTATTCGCCCCGTCAAAAAAAAAAATATATATATATATATATATATATATATATATATATATATATATTACTCCAAACGTTATTATTAGTGGATACTAGTATTGAAATTGTTGTGGCCTTATTGGGGCCAGAAATAAAGACACAAAGAGAGGAACTGATTTAAACAAATATATTAATGGAAAACAGTGATACAAACATATACAAATGAGCAAGAATGTTCGGCCCGCCTGTCAGAACTGACTACTGGAAACTACACTCTCTAAAAGGCAGTAACTGCTCTTATTTATAGCTGGGAGAGTCCATGTGTGCATGTATAAGTTACCATAACGGAAATAGACGCCCATGATTTTATAATTACTTGTAAATAATATGCATTGAGTCTATCGGCCAGCGTATTCGAGAAATTTTAATAATGTAAATGCGCTCTCTTATAGGCATCGGACATACCTCCCGCTTTGTAGAAGATTACAGCATCTGATCTGGCCTGTTTACCACTGAGCTAAGAAAGACGCCAGAGTACGGCAAGGCTTCATTTTCCCTTTTAAGGCAAGCAGACTTTCGCATTAAAATATTTTTGTTGAAAGCTTATATCTGCTCAGTTTCCTATATGAAGCTTAAACAAAGCAATTTCTAAAGAATTAATGGATTTGTTTTTAATCCCATATTATTATTAAACCCATATTATTATTTAAAACTTTGTTATAGTGCCTAGTTCGTATTTGAAATAGATGCCCAAGTTTTAATTTCATTTTATGTCTACCGGCCTGCGTATTCGAAAAATCTTAAATAAGAAAATGTGCTGTCCGGCAGGGATCGAACCTGCGTTCTTTTCTGTTTCTTCTACTATAATTGATGAAAACGGTCACAATGGAATTAAATCAATTCTATTGATAAATAAGATTGCCATTATAACATGCTTAATAATAAGACAAACCAAAATATCTGTAATAATGGTTAATAGATTAGTCGAAAAAGCTCGGGTTACAAAATCAATTGGATAATTTCTTACACGGGCTATATCCCCCCCCACAAAATAAAATCACTTATACGCATACAAGAAATATATAATAAAAATCTCATTCAAAGTGCTTTGTGAGTCAGCTTCCATTTTATATATATATATATATATATATTCTGCTTATCCTTTTTTTCTTTAGGGATACATTTATTTGATTAAATGGTTTGTTTGTTTTTTTTTTAATTTAACAATATTAATTACATCTATTGGTCTGAATTTTCGACAAATTTTGAAGAAATTTCCGTCAAGAATCGAACCTGTATCATATACAGAACCATCATTTATCCCGACGAGCTATAAGCGTTCAGCCACAGAGGACTTTCGGTTAACAAATCTCAAATGACTCCTTTTAAATACACACATTTTTCTCAGTCTATCATAGCTGCTCTGAAATTATAGACTAACGTAAATAATGCTATCTTATATGAAATGTATTAAATCCGAAAAATATTAAATATTTCTTGGATTTAATCCATTTCATATATGTGTGTGTGTGTGTGTGTTCGTGCGTGTGTGTGTAACCTAGGGAAGGTTAGTAAATAGAATAATCACACGAAGATTTGTAATGAACGATAATACTTAGGTCAAGGAAACGCATATACAATTCGCCAGCGGCGCGTAGAAGTAGTCAACTGCTAGAAATGAATCAATGAATCTCCAACTGCAGACCAACATAATACAGCATTTACTATTTATTTATGTGAATGGGGACATACCCATTATCATTCGTAGGTATGCCACAATATATATATATATATATATATATATATATATATATATATATATATATATATATATGGGAAGCTTGTAACCTGGCTGTTCGGTTCTAATGTGTATTAAATATTAGAAAAGACTAGGCTGGAACAGCCTAGTCTTCCCTAATATTTATCCCTTGGTTGATACAGAGTCAATGAGGTAGAAAACTCCGAATAATTCTCAACTCGTGGAACTCGATGGAACTCGTTAGCAGAGGAACACGTTGTTGTCTAAGAGGAGGAAAATCCTGACAGAAAATCAATCCTTCTTCACAGTATAGAAGGTGGTACCTGTGCAACAAATTGATTACAGAAACCTCTTCAGAGGATTTAACTGCCACGATGCATCAGATAGCAAAAAAATATACAGGAGTCCATAGGTAAGAATTGATTGTGATTATACTCGAGTTCGTAATCACACACTTGGTAGATGATCCCTTTTTATGGGGTCTTACCACTCTATCGTCGCAGTCGGCCTATTCTAATATCCGCCAACAATTTGGCTTATAGGCGTTTGCTTATCTTTGATACTTTTCTTAAAAAGAAGAATCTTCGTTCTTGATTAATGTTATTTATAGACTTCTCAAAATACGTCCAATGTCGCTTGCGAGCCGGTTGTTCAAGAACAATGATAAAAAACTAAAAAGTTTATCTCAATCGTGTCCAATGCAGTCTTCTTTTATTTTCAGGACGTTATATTTCTTTTAATCATTTCACCCCAAGCGAGACAATAAAGCCCCTAATGGGTTACTGCGTCTGAGTAAATATGAGTTACAAACATTATTAAGAAACGAGAACAATAAAAGAAAATAATTTAAAAAGACAGAAGATAACGATTGACATTTCATTTAATGTTTTGAGGATCAAATTTGATGGGAAAGCAAGAAGCCGGAGAAGAGTTCCACAAGCGAGGAGTGCGAGAGAAGAAAATATTAGCATAGAACTTACGGTTAAATCAAGCCACATCAACTGTAAAACGATCATGCCATCAATCTTTTACTGTGCTTAAATTCATAAAGAGAAAAGCACATTAAAACAATTGCCGTAAAAATAAGTATAGAAAAAACGTAGTGGGGCCACTTTACACTTGTGGGAAAGCGAGACATTTCAGGAACAATAACATTGCAGATTTGAAAAGAAATTAAAACCAAGGTTTTAGCCAGTCCAAGTGAGAAATTCAATTTCTGTTTTCGGCAAAGAAATACCCAAGAATTTAATGGTTGGTTGATTTTGTTTAGAGGCATATCAACCTCTTGGGGTTATTTAATGCCGAAATCTAAATAGTTTCAACGCAATTTCATGCCGTCAACAACATATAAAATGCATTGTTGGTCGTTTTACTATAAATATCTATTGGTTGACATTATTTTTTATATTTAAATGCATTACTGATATTTTTACTGTAAAAATGGATTTCTATACTTTCATAGTGTTTTGTTTTGTTTTTTTATTTTATTTTTTGGTGGGGGGATCACTCATTGTCCACTGCTGGGACCCAAAAATATGCCACCATCCTGGGTCAAGGTGGACCTGGGGTCAACAGCAATTAAGAGGTAATTCCACGCTTTTCCAAACCTCCAATCTCCAGATCAGATGCCTGGCTACGGGATGTAGTTTATCGTCATACTCAGGACTACCAAGAATTTGATAAAGATATGAGGATTGGCGATTAATTTCTCTCTCTACACTTGTTTGCTTGAGGACAACATTGCGTTATCTTAACTCCAAGTAAAAATTTTGTGTAATAGTAGCTTAAAATTATCTACAGTATTTATATTTGTACTATTGTCCTCTATTGCAACGTTTCGACCGTTGTACTCTCTGATCTTCATCAGGTGTATATCGAACCTGAGTAACCAACAGGAAATACTGAACCAAAACATTTATCTAATCTACGGAGGTAGACTGTTCTTATTCTACTGCCCATGTCTAAGGATATCGTCTGGTTATTATTTGTAGTACTGCGCAGTTATTTCTCGCACGTTTCCACTGAGTGCAAATACACACTGCCCGGCACGGGGATTGAACTCGCAATCACTATGTCACCAAATTCACGAACTAATCCATTAGTTTAGATTTCCCAGTAGGTTACTCAGATCGATATACACCTGAGGGAGGGCCCAACAGCCGAAATGTTGCCATAACAACAACAAAGATGAGGATAATAGTCGGAATGTAAACAGTGTAAATAATGATAACTCCTCATCGTAGAAATCCAGAAAGTTTCATAACAGTTTTCGAGAATTTAAAATGATCCTGTCACCTTTTTTAACCAATCAGAAACAAAAACATTCAAACCAACCAGAAAAGAAAAAGAGTGAAGCTATTTCGCCTGTTGTCTGTCTAATGTAATTTAAACAGACAACAGGCGAAGAGTTTATTTCAAATATATATATAAGTAATAATACTTGCATATGATTCAACATAAAAGCTCACAACGACATACCGTACATGAGTTAACAGGGGAGATAATTAATGTAGTTACTGGAGACGGTAATTCGGTGAATAAATCTCTTTACTGAAAAAGGAGATTTCCGACTCAACTACTATAACAAACAGTTATCCAATATTGACATCGGAATGCTTTACATCTTAAAGGCGTCTAGTGACGATCAAACTCACTACGGTAGTAATGGGCTACTAAACTACAGACAGGCACCTTCCCGACTTATACGTTTTAAAAGATTTGAACAGAAATCTAAAACGTTAGGTATTAATTATCTCCCCTGTTAACTCATGCACGCTATGTCGTTGTGAGCTTTTATGCTGAATCATATGTAAGGATTATTACTTATATATATATATTTGTAATAAACATTCAGCATCTGTCACATCAACCATGATCAGCTAACTGACCTAACCGCAAAGCGGGAGACCTATCTCTTCCTCCGAGAAAGAACGCAAAACAGACTTGATGATGGGCATGAGGATAAAAAGGAAAAGTCATATCAATCTTGTCAACACAGCAACAACCCTAGGTCAATGCTTCTCTGGTGGCCGTGGTGGATGCATCTGCCTTTTTCGCATAAAACTGATCAGGCCGGTACCAGTGAGACTGCAGCAGACATGCACAATACCCTTCCTAGTTCTACGTTCGCGGAAGTCAAGGTAAGATGCATTAACAAAAAAGAAAAAAGAGAAAAAGCAAAATTGTCCATTTGTTAGATTAAGCTTTGAACTGTTTTATCTTAGAAATGATTAAAGCTATCTTGCTGGAATTCTCTGAGGTTTTCATAACACTATTGGACTCTACTTTGAGTAATAAGAAGGTATAATTAATCTCCAAGCTTAACAGAAAAATCGTGAATAAATCGATCATAAACGAAAATGACATCTTCATTATTAATTAATCATAGCTAAGGATCAGAAGTTCATGAAGGATTAAAATTAAGTTCGTATATATATATATATATATATATATATATATATATATATATCAGGATCATTTTCCAACTTATTCAAGGTGATTTTCTCATCTCTAACCTTCTGTCCTGAAGTAACAAGATGCTACACAGGTTTCACGTACGATTTCATTTTCAAGTTTTTTTTTCACTGTTCTTTGAACTGACATAGCTGAAACTCCTATGACATATGAGATACATCGTATGGATTGAGTTGGATCTTTTCTAATAATTCTCTTTATTTCTAAGTTGAACGGGTGATCCTTCTTGTTCTTGTGACGTCCTAATCCAGTTTTCCATTTTACTGTTCCCTCTTTTTTTTAAACTTATTCATCGTTCCCCTGATGGGTCTTGAATGGACTTTAAAGATGGAAGTCAAAGTATGAATGTTGGTACCATTGCTGATGACCTAAATGATTTTTCCCTCACCATTGTTCATTTGGGATTTTAAACTGTTCGATTTCTATCTGAATAACTCGAAGTGTTTTTTTCAGCGATTCTTACGACAAATGGTATCAAGATGGCTAAACGTCTTATCTAAAAACCTGGAAAAATGAAACACATTTAATTTAGTGTTTTTTTTTGTCTGTTTGTTTTTGTTTTTTTTTTAGATATTAAAATTTTGTGGGATGGACAATTATGCTGTTACACGATTTGGACAATTTTGCTGTTACACGATTTGGACAATTATGTTGTTACACGATTTGGACAATTTTGCTGTTACACGATTTGGACAATTATGCTGTTACAGGATTTGGACAATTTTGCTGTTACAAGATTTAGACAATCATGCTGTTACACGATTTGGACAATTTTACTGTTACACGATTTGGACAATTATGCTGTTACACGATTTGGACAATTTTGCTGTTACACGATTTGGACAATTATGCTGTTACACGATTTAGACAATTTTACTGTTACAGGATTTGGACAATTTTGCTTTTACACGATTTGGACAATTTTGCTGTTACACCCAGAATATGATCTAGGAACGTAGGAAAATCACATCGATGTTTGTTTTGTGTTTCCAATTAATTCTTTTTATCGTTCATTTAATTCGAAAAATGGCTGTTTTTCATCCATCAACCACTTAATTAAACAACAAATCTCTACTAAACTGAAAGAATTACATTCATCTGTGGACAATCTACACAAAATTCATTGAGCTATACTTCGGAACGTGGGCGATCATGGCTCCACACAGGTTCCTGTCCTTTGCATCTCTTAGTAAAGTTTGAGTTTTTGTTATCTCTCCTAATCCCTGTTCCGTCCTCCATTTGCAAAAGCTCGTTAACTACTTCGCCGTCAATTATTTTAAATGTTTCATTTTCAGACGATTTTTTTCTATTTGTTTTTAATATATTAAGTTAGAAACTTAGGCACCTTGAAGTATCCGAGCGGTGGCTAACACCTCTACCTCTACTAGATGTATGAGTTGACAATTAGCCTCGTTTTAAGCTCAGAAGGGCATAAAAAGAATCAAGAACGACGTATAAATACATCTGTAACTGGAATTTGGACGTGTTTATTCGTCCCTGTCTGAAAAAGATGCTTTCGGTAAAAACTATATACATATACGTATAAACACTGGGAAAGGGATTAACTAGGTTATGCTCAGTTTTCCTCTATCTTTTTTGCCTTCAATATGTCCGTGTGTATCAAATTTTCAAGGCCTTCTTTCCTCATAATGCGCCCTAGAAATGTAAAATGTCACTTTTTGGTTGTATTTTCTCTAAAACTTCATCGTTGTTCACATATTCAGTTCATGGTATTCACAGCATCCTCTTCTAAAACCACATTTCTGCTACCACAAGTCTCTTCTTCATCTGTGAAGAGTTGTCCACCATTCACTATCATATATTAAGACCCTATATTACGTAGCAGTTAAGTATTCTAACGAAAATTTCCTCTTATTACTTTGCTTAGCTTTTCGAAGTCTCCTTTTGCGATCTCAAGTCTTCTGCGAGTTTCTTACAATGGTAGATCTCTCAAGTGGTTAGCCAGTATGCGTGAGGTTCGACGCTGCTTAACTTTAGAATTCATGCAGAACGTATTTTGGGCGTGTCCCTGTAACACTTGAATACTCTTCCAGCCTCTGAAAAGAAAACGTGCGTTTCGTTGATAAACCTATGGCTACTGGAAACGACTTTTCGTCGGGTAGTTGGGGATAAACTGTATAGGTAGCTACAACTATTACAACAGGAGAAATAACTAAAGTGTTAACTGACAACTATGATCAGGGCTAGTGATTGTATGGGCGGGAAACACATTTTTTTTTCAGTCCTTATTAGGACTAAACTTCCTTTCTTTTCTTTCTTTATTTATTTTTCCGTTTATTTTTTTGTTTGTTTCTTTTTTTCAGTTCAGAATTTATTTTCTTAAATTTAGTATTAAGTTTAAGTTGGCGAATGCTACCATAATCCTTGCTTACACTTCATCTTTGGTGTTACAAAGAGTTTTTATTGGTCTCCCACTCAACTCCACACATAATAATCAAGGAAGTTGCAGTCTGGGGAGTTAGTTGACCACATGTAAGGGGTGATGTAGTTGCATAAATTGCTTGACAGCCCTGACTTTTTTCCTGCGTTTATGGCATGGTGCAGAGTCCTGTTGCCAGACATAGGGTCTTCCAGCAGCTACCCTCTTGACCCAGGGTAGCAATACCACCCCAATCACTTTATGTAGAACCCCATATTGAGACTGAGTCCCTCACCAACAAATTCGGGGGTTCTTTTCTTATCAAGATAATCAGAATGAGTTTTTCGTAATCATCATTATGTGGCACCATGCAACCAGGCAGAGAAAGAAAGGCAAAAAGGGAAAAGGAAAGAAAAGAAGAAAGGAAGGGAAAAAGTAATGCGAGACGGATCATAGGTGATAAGCGAACACACGCACACGGCTTAAGAGGCAATAAAAAAAGGGGGTTATTTTGGATAAGTGGCAAATGGCGAAAAGAGTGTCATTACAATGACAATGAGATTGAGTGGGTAGGGAAGTGTTATCTAAGGATATGAAAACAAACTATTGGTACGGGAAGGCATCTTATTATCAAAACACAGGCCACCGGCCAAGGGAAAAATTCAAGCGAAAATGTTATTTCGATAATTGACGACAAGAAACAGGCGACTAAAAAAGACTTTTGGACAGATTTGAAAATTAAAGGCCACCTGCGAGCAATCATTGACCGATTTTCCTACTTGGCCTGCGCGAATGGAATTGTGTTATCAAGAAATGTTCGCCAAAGAAAGTCCACTTGAAAACGTTAGATTTTGATAATTGACAAAACACAGGTGTAGTTACGGAGCCTTAGCTAGATATGGAAAATTAAAATCCCACACAAGCAGTCTCGCTAAAACAAACTTTTGCCCTGCGATAATAAAATGTTGTTATCAGACACATGAAACGAAGGAAAATGAATGGAATAAGAAATGTTTTTATTTCTTCCTTGGAGACGTCAGACCGACTGAAAACTTGGAGGAAATTCTTTTCTGAGGCCATGTCGGAAAACCAGCCATCTGATGAATTAGCGATAAACTGCTTGACAAACGCCACGTGTTGAACAAAGAGTTGTCATATTATCCGTTCATGATAACGGCGATTTGAAAGGAAGAAAAAAAAAGGAAAGAGAGATAATTAATTTTTTAGTTAAGCAAGGTATTTTTTTTGTCGAAACAAAACCGCGGGTTGTTCACACCCGACTAAGATGTCATTGGTCAAGTGGTGATCACACGACGCACGAAGGAGGAGGAAAGATACCCGACCAAGACCTCATTGGCCGAGAGTGATCACGTGACACACGAAGAAGGCTGTCGACGCCCCCATCCAGAGTATAAGTATGAGAAGCTGCTACGAAGAAGTGGGGAGGGCAGTTCACGCCCCTCAAAAGCATGTTGAGAAAGTGGGAGTGAAAAAAAGTTACCAAAAATGGAAAAGAGTGGAAAATCCCTAACCAGAAATAAAAGAGGTGGATATGTATTTAGAATTATCGAGGAACTCCCCGACGCCAACAGACCCAACCCGGTTTTTGTCGGCGTTAATAAAAGCCAGGCCCCAACAGGCAGAAATCAGTTCGTTCGGCCCTGGCGGCAGAGATGAGTATCCAAATTTCGAGCTCCAGTTTCCAGAGTTGAAGCCACCTCAAGATAGCTGACCAAGATTCACGCAAAATTTTGGACTCCTCTTCAACCAAGAACAATTATTTTGAAGATCGACTTAGAACCAGACCACAGAAATAAGTTTTTTTTCGACTTTCGTCCAAGGACACACCGAAACACAAATTTCTTAGAGAGCAAACAACTTGAAGCGTTAAAACTTGCCTAGCGAAAACGACGTGTCACAATCCACAGAACGGGTCGGGAGATAGATGCAGTCCTATGTATCGAACAACTAGACATAAAGTTTGTTACCTTTTTCTTTGATACTTTGAACTTTTTGAGTTTTCATTTTATTTTCTTTTATGCATATTTGTGTGTTATCACCCCCGTTGAACTCAATTGGCATTACGGCCCCAGACCCTGTTTGATCTCGTCTGTCTAAGATCAATTCACAACGTGGGTAGGCAGACTGGAGATCAGTGCAGTTACCTTGGTAACCAGGCGTTGGAAGCGAGTTGGGAACGGCGAGGCTAATATCAAATCTAACCAGATTCCCACCCGAATCACCAAAAGGTTAGAACGTCACATTTGGGTGCCGCGACCGATACCAAGCCAGTTGGTCGTCACAGTACGAGGCAACACGACTGACGCGACAGGCGAACGTCACGTTTGGAGCAGCGACACCCGGACGGAGCAGCGAGGAGATAACAGCTGGCGCCGCGGCGAAGACGTCACAATTGGTGCTGTTTAGGGACGTCACAACTGGTGTCGTGACCGGGATAGGACCCTGGAACGGCCACGTCAAAACTGGCGCCGTGGTAGATCAGGATAGAACGTCACAGTTGGCGCTGCGACCGGGGGACGACGTCACAATTAGACTCATCCAGCTTTTTCGGAAAATTTCTGCACTGTCCTCAGACTGACACCCAAAGACTCTGAAATGTCAGTAAAGGAGCTTCCGGCGCGAATGGCAAGCAGTACAGCATGCCGTTTCCAAATTTCTGGCGAAGTAAATTACATTATGGTACTCACAAACGATGTCAAACTGACCCTACTATACTGTGCAGACGACAAAATCAACAGTAAACAATGCACATGCGCGGAATTAAAACTATAAAATGGCGACTGTTTACCCATCGCACCCTATCTATCTATCTACATATATATATATATATATATATATATATATATATATATAGTTTTAAGGTATGTTATATTTATAGATTAAAATTCTCAATATCAGTGATATCTAAATACATAAATGAATATAGAAGCCAGCACC
Organism: Acanthosepion pharaonis; assembly: GCA_903632075.3. NCBI lineage: Eukaryota > Metazoa > Mollusca > Cephalopoda > Sepiida > Sepiidae > Acanthosepion > Acanthosepion pharaonis. Next base: position 4,984,782 of record CAHIKZ030005066.1, read on the forward strand.
TCGAGGTGACATTCTGATGAAGCTTAAACACAATCGTGAAACCTGACAATTGCGTTTGAGCATGAAACTGTTGCTTCTGGGTGTTGATTTCAATGCCCCCTTTATCCGTTTCGAGGGAGTAAGGGAGTACAAATATTTTTCATAATTTCTATTGTCATAAGCGCTTTCAGCCACTTCTATAGCCATTTTCAAGGGTGTTTTGTGTCTGGTATTGTTAGTTTTTCCTTGTGTTATGACTGTTACGTTGTAATTTATTTTTGTGTTGCTTTGAATAGGAGCGTTCATTCTGAGCCTTCAGTCGTTGCGCGAGGCTGGAATTCGCGAGCATGTATACTTGGACAGCAATCCCTCTTTTATACATGTTTCATTGCGTACCCAGGAGGTATAATACGTTGTGAATTTTTATTCAGTTATTTCTAGCGATATTAGAATTTTTATTTACTTTTGAAAAAATTAAGAGCATGTAGACACTCTCCGCATTGATTGTTATTCCAAGAGCCTTCGGCTAATACTGTAGCCATTTTGGGAGGAATTTTCATTGTTAGTAGATTATCAGCACATTAAGTTGTTAGTATTTTAATTTAGTCAGCAATCAATATTGATTTCTAAATCCACGCAACACACACACACACATATATATATATATATATATATATATATATATATATATTACCTTAGTCATTCATACAAAAAGTAGATTAGTAAATGTTATGGATTTCGGGTTGAAATCCGGTACCAATAAATAACAAACGCCAGGAATTACTATATAAAAATAATGTATTAACGTAATAATACAAACTGGTAAAGCAGGTTAGTAGTTCCAGGAATACGGGTTAGTAGCAAAATATATATACAGTCTTTGATATTGAAGTATCGCTGTATGACTTCTTACTGAGTCTACGTGCTCGCTCACTGTGACTCCTACAACACTGTTACCTCACCCTCACTCTTCCGGTTACCTACAACCTTTTACTCTGTCACTCTGGACTCGACTCAATGGTCTTGCTCTCTCTCGGGTCTTCACGTAGCCGTAGTATATGTATATACTGGGTGAGTCCATTCGTATAAAAAGGGGTGGACCCCTCAGCAGTAAAGTTAATGATATAAATGGCGAAAAACATCTTCGCAAACAAATTTATTAGTTACATTGACCTACGAACCACTCGATGAATGTTATGATCATTGTTTTTAATAACTTCAAGTTGTATAAGGTCTTTTTTTTATTCTGCTAGTAATTTCAGCTGTACATACAGCCATCCTCAGGCATGGAAATTAAGTTGATTTTTTTAGTAAATCCAGATAGTAGCGAGACACGAAAGATTAAATGCGAATTGAAATATGTTTTTTTTTTAGAAATGTGTTATTGTTAACGGATAAGAAATTTTGGAGCGTGCAGTCACAACGCTAACGTTGAATTTTTTAAGAGAAAATTTAATAAAGTGCGTTTTTACTATGGTAATTTGAGAATTTTTTATTGTAGGAGTTTTTCAGTCAATGTGGCATGAACTAAATTGTTCAATAAACAGAGTAATGTCAAAGCTGTTATCCCAAAAATTTGCACGTCGGATCATTTTTTTTTTTTTTTTTGTAGCAATATATATATATATCAAAATCAGTGGTTTTGACCGGCTAAGAGACGCAAGACAACGGCGAAAAACGTCAGCAAATATTCTTGTTGCTATGTCCCGAAATCCTCTCTGTTGCACAATAGATGGACTTGTATGGAGGTCACTAGAAAGACTGAAGTGTCTCATACGACACAAACAAAAATTAAATTAAATTGTTGGATTCTGATGAAACCAAAATCATCGGGAGGGTTAGCATATATTTATGCTAAAACTTAATAGAATAAATAGAGAAGAGTGATCGATATCTGACATAGAGCGTTAAACACACACACACGCACGCACACACACACACACACACACACATATATATATATATATATATATATATATATATATATAGCTGCGTCTTAATTTATTAGACATAGTTTGTCCAAGTTTAAAATTAAATTTAGTTTCGTTTTGGAGAAAGATTTCATGAGACATGAGATGTCCAGCAAATTGATTCGCTTATCTATTCAGTGTCGTTCATTATGAAGGTTTGTCATTATGTCATTATCCTTCTTTGACGATTTACGTTTCTCCCGTTATCATTCATCTGGATATATATATATATATATATATATATATATATATTAGGGTAGGTCAATTTTGGAACCGTAAAAAGAATAACGCGGGGAAAGTTGTAAAATAACGTCAAAAATTACCACAAAAAATATTTTTCTTCAAAACTTCGTATTTATTTGAGCAATCGAATTTAAAAGACAAAATAAATTGCGTTTTTTATCATCATATCGGTGTCACCGGAAACATGTGTAGGTTAAATTAAAACCGAGTCTTAACGAAAAAAAAAGACAATAACGCTTAATAATGGATATTTTTGAGTTTATTTTCTATTCTCTCAATAAATTAAATGAAATTGCTAAAAATAAAAAATAAAACACACTAAAATATTTAGTTTAATATACAAATAACTACTTATGAAAGGCGTCTTTTTTTACTAGACATTTTTTCGGTATTCACCGTTAGTAATGACCTCCTCTTGCAAGTTCGGTTTATTTTTGTTTAATGTTTATTGTTTACGCTTTTAACTAGCACAAATATATAGTTTATTTTTCATCAAAATATACTTAACTATTTAAAAAAACACAACTTTTATAATTATTGTAATTTGTTTATATTTTCAAAATGAGTGTTTTAATAAAAAGCCTGTTTACAAGCTAATCCCGGAACTAACTCCACTTTAGGTAAATAAACATTATTACTTTTAATTCAATAATGCATTTCAAACTTTATTTTTCAATTTATTTTGAAAAATATTTTTGTGTAATTTCTGATAATACATATATTTTCTTTGTCAGATATTTTAATAAAAATGGCAGGAAAAAGAATCCCAAAGGGCCTAGCATACCGCGGAATTTTGAGAAGGCTATAGCCTTATCAAAATTGCACGGTATGCTGTTGAGTCGATCAGGGGTGATGTATCTTCCAATCTTAGAGCCAACCTTGCCAGTGCATTGCTCTTGGATTTGAGGGCTATGGCCCTTCTTATCCCCAATATTAATATAAAAAGATATTTATATAGATAAATGTAAAATTGATAGAGCAAAAAGGCTAAAGGGAAAAAATGCCCATCAACATCATGATGAAACGGTGGAAAATTTTTGTATTGGATTTGATGGGAGAACTGAAAAAGACACACTAATGTACAAGGAAATAGTGGGGGAAAATGGAGAGAAGACTGAAAAAAAACCCCAAGAGACCAGAACGCCACTTGACTGTCACAAAGATTGACATATGAAAGTGAATATCTGACACCTAAGGTTCTTCCTAATATTGGTGCAACTGGTCTGGTTCTTGCCGAGCAAGTGGCTGATGTTTTGCATGAATTCAACAATGTGAGCACTATCAAAGCTATCTTTGTTGACAAACACTAATGCCAATTCAGGCTGTGAAGGTGGATTTGCTGCACCTCTAGGAAGAAAACTTAACAGAAATCTTCACACTATTGGTTGCTCCTTGCACCAAAATAAACTTTCGTTTAGAGTTCTTTTTAAACATGTAGACGGTACCACAAAAAAACCCTGCCACATTCAATGGTCCACTGGGTACATTACATGCAAATGATTACCATAATTTACCTCAAATATCATTTTCAGCTGTTGGCAGTCTTCTGGATTCTATTTTTAAAATTAAAAATGCAGATACCCTTAGTTGTGACCAAAGACTCCTTTATGAATGTACAGTGGGTATTTCTAGAGGTAAGGTGGACTCTAGATTTTCATCATGGAAAATTGGTCCATTAAACCAGACAAGGTTGTTGACTTTAGGCATCAGTCTGATTTGTTTATGGACTCATGGTGCATACCCATGAAATATTTCGACCAAACTCCACAGTTTAATCAATTTTATTGTGAATGTTTATACCATTTGCTGGTTTGAAAAATAAAAGAAATAACAAGTTCCACAATCAGCAAATATATATTTTCAATATGATCCAAAGGTTTATGAAGCAACCATATGAAATCCAACAGATCACATTGAAAAATATACAATACAAATCTTCACTTTACTGCCTGAAAGTATCTTATATTCAATGGTCAAATCTGATGAACTGAAAGTGAGGGAAGAAGCTATAAAAAGAATTTTGGCCATTAGGTTAGTAAATATTTTTTCATATAAAACTGACTAAATTAGTTATGCTGATTTATGGAATCATTTTAAGGATTTTATCTCATTTCACCATAAATACTGAAGCAGTACAGAGTGCATTTTTTAAAAAATAAATTAATTTTTCTTTCAAGAGTGGGGAGCAAACCAAGAAAAGATTAAAAAGAATCACAACTATCAATTTTAAAGATATGCACTGGACACAGTTAAAAGATCTGTCATTAAGCGGAGTTTGTGAACCACCACTCACAAGAATTTTCTGAAAATGAACCTCGGGAATAATTATTAAATGGTAGGAAGCTTGACTTGCCAGATTTGCCCTCGCATTCTCAATGCATGGAACAGGCAGTCAAGTTAACAACAGAAGCTTCCCAATCTGTGTATGGATTTGAAGCAAGGCACCAGCACATAATAGCAAAAACTTTGTGTCAGAAATTGAGACCATCAATTTTGTCTGAGGCCTCTTATATGGAGCTATATGAATCTATATATTAAGCCCTATTAAACTATTCTTTATTTTTCCATATTTGTTTATTGTATTTCCATTCAAAACAGAAAAAAATTAATTTTTTAATGTATTCAACTAATATTGCTTAATGCATGAGGTAAAAAACAGCATTTCAATATCGCCAGTGATAATGGGGGGGGGTGCTAATTTTCAATTTGAAGTTTACTTTTAATTTCTACATTTTATTTCATCTTGATAAAACAAAATGACAGCATTCCCTGATTCACATAGTGAAATTAATTGTTTTTTTTATCAATATTTAGTCAAAATCTTGCAAAATCGTGGATTTTTCAGTGCATTTTTGTCTACGATTTTTGATGCCAAATGCTCAAAAAAACGTTGAAGTGTCAGATCTAATTTTTTGTATCAATACTTAATAGGTCTATACACAACTTTCGGTCCATTATTCTTTTTGATATTTTAAAAAAAGTGAAAAATCAACCTACCCTAATATATATATATATATATATATATATATATATAATAGGAAAGAACTCGTTAGGTAAATAATCCAAAGTTCTTTAATATTTTTGTTATTATTTTTAAAAAGTTGTGCTAGATACAAAAGTAGAGCATAAATATAATTATTTATTTAAAAATATGATTCCAACACGCTACATAAGAGTTCTCATGCTTCAAAACAAGAGCCGAAAACTTCAATATAATTATTTGAATTAAAGTACTAAGCTCTGTTCCATCTTCAAGCGAAATATTTTTGGGAATAACTTATTTCTGAAATTTACGCGTTTTATAAGCATATTCATTATTAAAATCAAAATTTCTATGGTAACGGCTAGAGCAATTGTTTAAAGAAAAGGGGCGTAAGGTGTTAATAATTTGTATCAATATCTAAGTTAAATTCACATATGTCAAGTCAGGGTAAGATTGGGTGCCTAAATTTAAAGCGGAAGATGACATCGTCTAGTCTGGCTAAGTGTCTATGGAGATTTATTTTTTTATTTTATTTTTTATTTTTTCCTGAAAGGGTTTTGTGTATATAAAAACTGTCGTAAGTCGCTAACATTTGTTTTTTGACGACTTCATAAAGGGTTATCTTTTTTTTGTAGGGCATTTAAACTATTTATAGGACTATGGAATTTAAAAGTTATTTTATTGTTTGTTTTTATGCTAATTATTCAATGCAAAAATTTGATGATGTCGGCAAAAACCCGTTAACTCATGTCTATTGTTTAATAGATTTTTATTATTTAGAAACATAATAATGTGTAGTTTTTCATGTAGGCATAAAAGGCATGGGTCATCCCAAGTTTTACAAGTTCTAGTTTTGTTTATAATTTTCCACTTTACTTTTGGTGTTTTATTCATTTCCTTCAAATGCCAAAATTATTTAGATAGAGATGTCTGATTTCTTTTATCTATATTGTTGAAAGAGCACTTATGCCGCCTCCATCTGGTTTTAAATTCATTCTTCATAGACCCAATGTATATCATATTAGTATTAGGACTCTCAATGGATGAGATAGTACATTGGTATACCACAGATTTTACGCGGCATTTATTTTCCAATGGGCAGTCTTCTGGGTTTCTACAATCACATAATTTTTCACTATTTTTGTCTAATTTAAGTGTAGGGTTTTTATTAATATTATTCCATCATGGGGGTTTGTTCAGTATTTTATTATTGTGTTTTTTATTAGACTTTCTAGATTTTCAGTGCAACTGTAACTTAATTTTACGGTGTTTTTATCAAATATTTTACTAAGTCTACTATTGGTAGGAAAGTGTTTTTAACATAACATAGAATTTGTAATATGTTAAAATTGACTCACAAAGAGCGGTCAATGTTTATTTTCATTAAACAGAACATAAATTTTCTTTACAATTGGAATTAAGATAACTTTATTTAATGACCATTTTCACCTACGAATATTAATTTTAAAATTCGTAGGATCTTTCAAACTGTTTATGCCACTACAAACTGATACCGTAAACAGTTTGAAAAATTCTACGAATTTTAAAATTAACATTTATATGTGAAAATGATCATAAACTACGAGCATCTTATTTCCAAATGCAAAGTGTATATATATATATATATATATATATATATATATAAGATCAGCGTTCCGTTTAAATATGATGGAAATACAAACCTGAATTTACTTTATAACATGGAAGACTTCAAGCTTGGACGGGAATATAAGAATCTATTGATCAAGTAAGGAAAGGATTTATTATCGAACTGTTTTTAGAACTGTTCCATCGTTTTGAAATCATTTTTGATTTGCTTTGTAACGTGAAGGACTTCAAGCTTGTATGAAGATATAAGAACCTATTAATCTCTACGTATTCCTATATCAACGGAAGGGATTTCTTGAACTGTTTATATAAAATAGTTCAATCGACTTTTTTAATATTTTAATATTTGGAAATCATCTTCGAATACGTTTTCACAACATCGCCCACGTGACGACGACGTGATCATATTTAAACGGAACGCTGATCTTATATAAAAATTTCAGTTATCTGTTTGGATTAGTTGTGCTCTTATGTTCATCGTCTTTTGTGTTAAATTTTTATATTTTCTAATGTTAATTATGTTTAAATGAAAATGTCCATGAAGATGGTCTTAAATAGACCGAAACGTCCGACGTCGACTTTATATTAACATTAATACAGCATAATTGCATATTAAGAGTTTTGTTTGTTTTTTCTGTATTTTTCTTCATACTGTCGGATCTATATCCATATAGTTGCTTATATACTGTCTACTGGAAATACAAACCTGAATTTACTTTATAACATGGAAGACTTCAAGCTTGGACGAGAATATAAGAATCTATTGATCAAGTAAGGAAAGGATTTATTATCGAACTGTTTTTTAGAACTGTTCCATTGTTTTTGAAATGTACATAAGAACAAGACTTATCCAAACAGATAACTGAAAGTTTTATAAGATCAGCGCTCCGTTTAAAACATGGTCACGTTGTCGTCAAGTGGGCGACGCTGTACATCGTCTTTGTCATGTTGCATTGATAATGTTATAATTTATGAATATGTCCTGAAGATGGTTTATTAGACCGAAACGTCCGACGTTGACATATTAACATTAAAACAGCATAATTGTATATAAGGATTTTTGTTTGTTTTTTCCGTATATATTTTTCTTCATACTGTCGGATTTATATCCATATATTTTCTTACATATATTCATATATACATATATATATATATACATATATATGCACATATATATACATACATATATATATACATATATATATATATATATATATATATATATATATATATATATACATATATATATATATATATATATATATATATATATATATATATATATATATATATATATATATATATATATATATATATATAATATTTATAATATATAATGTATATAATATATATTTTATCAATGAAACCTTATTTTTAGTGAATATTCATATCTGAGTAGACGAACCGTTTATTTACTAAAAAGTATATTCATTTATTTTCGTTTACTGGTCTGAATATTCCAATAATCTTTCTAGAGAAATATATGCACTCTCCTATATACGTGTATGGCACTAAAAATAACTTTTAAGCAATAAAAATCTGTCGGATTAATAAATAAAAATCATTTCCCTTTTTTTTAACAAATATATTTTCTTATCACTTTACAAATATTTATTTTTAGTGAATGCGCTTATTTGTGTAGACGCTGCGATTACTCCAAACAGCATATTTATTTTCATTTATTGGCCTGAATACTCGAGAAACCTTATGGAAGAGACGTTAACCGTCTGGTTGGATTCGAACCTGCGTTCCACTTCCCAGGAGAAACCTTCGTGGGATACGACATCTTTCAATTGACTCCGCCACGAATGACGTTGTCAATCAAGCAAGATTTTATACTGTCTTTTTAAACACATGCCTCTAGTTTTAGATTCCCGAAGGTTCATAACTAGTCAGATTCGTTAAAAAAACGTAAACAATATTTTTAGTGGATGCACGTATTTGAGCAGACCTGCCGACGATATATTACTTAAAATAAACGCAGCATCGACTAGAAGAAACGTTTAAAGTGCGAATTACTTTTCTAGAAATCTTTATATATATATATATATATATATATATATATATATATATATATATATATGAATTATTCACACAAAAACTGATGCAAAGGTTAATGATTTAAATGGCGAGACATCCATCATCGCAAACAATTCAAATAGTATACAAAAACCTCATATTCAATAGCATTTCGGATACAACAATACATATATTTTCGTTGTCCTCTTATTACTAAGAGAAAAACAAGAACAACATCTATTCTATACCTGAAGATGTCTGTAGGAACAGACGAAAGCTTGTAGTAAAAATAAGAACTAATACGGCAGAAGTTTATATAAACAGGGATCATTTCATTCATAACGGATACGGAGGTTTCTGTATACTATTTGAATTGTTTGCGATGATGGATGTCTCGCCATTTAAATCATTAACCTTTGCATTAGTTTTTGTGTGAATAATTCATGTATTTGTAAATTGATTGCACGTTTATCGTAATATATATATATATATATATATATATATATATATATATATATATATATATAAGTGAACACTGAAGTCAACACTCAGAGGCGACAAGCTGTTTCATGCTAGACGGAATTCACGGCCTGACCATTGCTTGTAGCATGAAACAGCCTGTCGCCTCTGAGTGTTGACTTCAGTGTTCACTTTTATACTTATAGCACAACTGAGGTCTCGGAGAGACGAATTCGAATTCCAGTCGAATCCTTTACATTCACTTACGTGCTAATACCCTTGGGGAAGATATGAATCCCCCTCTTCTCCCTAATTAGCAGGACAGACTGGATTCTTTAGCCTTGGATCGCAACTGGTCTAGGAATTCAAAAACTGCGGAAGGTGTCTGTATTCTGTATTCAAAAAGTGTAGTTTGTTCTGCACAAAACCTTCACCACACTAATCCATTCATATGTGCTGGTGTCTGGTTGTCGGTTCCTAGGAACTGAATTGCCTGACCCTCGAATACGATGAGAAAGTCAACCATATATATTTATATATATAACATTAAATTATATAAAAGGCATTATAAAAAAAAAACATAGCATTTGAAGCAAGACATATTTTACATCAAAAGAATATACAGGAATCCGTCGATTATTGCGTTTTTGATTAGTGCACCAAAATTTTTTGGTACCAAAATTCGATTAGTGCATTCATAATACTTGATTCGTACAGTAAAACATTTTCCAGTTTAACCATAGTAATTGAAAATTAATTTTTTTTTTATAGTTACCGATTAATTAAAAGTTTTCTAAAATTTAAAAATGTAAAATGTTTGATTAGTATTACGTTATCTTTGTAATAACAGTAGTGTTAAAAAATGAACGGTTATAAGTAGATAAATTTTATAATATAAGCAGATAATAAAAATATATATTTGTCCCTAGAATTTTGGGATATTTTCATTTTTTTTTTTTTTATTTTGAGGGTCTTAAAAAGAAATTTCTGATTTATTGTTAAAAAAAAATGTACGATTTAATTAAATACAGAAATTTACATTTATTAAAAAATATCGAAATATAAAAATATATACATTTATTATGGAAAGATTATAAATAAAATTTTTCAGGTTAAAATGCTAATGATTATATGTTTAGAAAATTTGAAGGGGAAATTTTACAGTACCGCCAATTATATGAAGCACAAAAAAATACCATGCGGCAAACCATTCTTAAATAGTCTTTCAAAAGAAATCAGATTAATCAGCATTAATTCATACCATTTTTATTGCACCTTTGTATATGCACTTATATTTTAATTAAAAAGTACGCAGATTAGAAATTAACTATCAATGAGACAAATATTTGATGTACAAATTACATCATTTCTCATAAGTTATTATATTCGATTAATGCTTTTTCAATTAGCGCATATCTTTTAATATACAATTTAGCTTCACTAATCGAGGGACTCCTGTATCTTCTCTATCTATAAAAGGCAGGATGTATGTGTGTGTGTGTGTGTGTGTGTGTGTATGTGTGTGTGTGTGTGTAACGAAGGCACGGCCGCAATTTTCGACGGATTTGCACCAAAATTTACATGCACATGCTCCAAGTTGGCGGGAAGGCCAAGACCCACTTTGCATTTCCCAACTCCCATCGCTAGTGGAAATAATCGATTTTTTCATGCTTCTACGGCAGTTTTCATGTAGTTTGCGGCCATGGTTAGACAGGAAGATTGTATTGGCCAGCGTGAGAGCCAACAGTTGACTGACACGAATGTTAACTAGCATGTTAGCATGCAAAAAAAAATCGATAGCTGCATTCGTCACAATTGAGAAAAATTTAAATCTGCATGGCACTTTACTCCAATTGGCTCATTCGCTTGCTTAAACTCAACGTTGATTCTGATTCCGCAAAACTGGGTTGGGTGTGAAAAAGTATTTTTTGTTAACATTCTTTTTTCATTCGGCTTTTCCAGTTACGAGACCTTTTTTAAAGCTGATCGTTTTGTGTCCATTTTGTTTAGTTCTTTTTTCGTAACAGATTTAATGTTTAGTATAGAGCTTAGAAAAAATTCGCAGTGTGAGATGGGCAAGAAGTAAGGCATGTAGCAACATCAGCACGGCAAAGGGCACTCCTTTAAAGGCAAGGAAGGGCAAAAATATTTTAAGTCAAGTGATAGCGATTGCTGTATGAGTCGTACGATTTTTGAATCAAGCACGGGCAACGCCGGGCCATGCTGCTAGTTGGATATAGAATGATGATCGGCATCACCATTAAGAACCACCAGCGTGATATAGTGAAAATATTTACTAAATTTAGTTAAGTCTAGCGCAAGACCATATATCTGGGACATACAACGATGATCGAGCTCATCAAAGTTATAAACAATTCTGCAGTAAGGCGTTCAATACGGCCTTCTTTTGAGCGCGTTTTTATGTCTCAATAAATTTCATTGTTAAGGGAGATTATTTCGTTTGAACGCATCAAAGGATAAGTTTATTGAATCATTTTTGCTCGCCACTGTGCCAGGGTCAAAACATTCGATATTGTGGGCTGGGGTGAATACTCTCTTAATGAAACTTTATATCGCTATAAATCTATCTGACACTTAACAGCTATTTAATATGAAAGGATCCAATGACTGCTTTTGGCGATTGTTGTCAACGTGTTACCATTTTCTGTATCTATCAAACTGATTTTTAATGAGCTTGTTCAAATATAACCTAACACAATGAATACTTTATATTTTCAATCATATTTTTTTGGTTCTAGCAGTGATATTAATAGTCTACAGAAGATTGTCGAGAATACCATCGACGAAACATGTGAGCGACGAGGAAGTTTTAGGGAAAAAGAGAACGAAAAAGAATCAGAAAACGACAGTTGAAATTTCTGGGATACATAATGAGAACAGAGGGCTTGAAAAATTTGACACTCTCAGGATGAAGGCAAGAGAAGCAGACGGAAACATCGATGTATCTGCATAACGAGCTTGTGCTGATGGATGAGAAAACAGCGACTGGAAGGAGTAAGGAGACTTAAAACTATGAAGGAGAGGTAGTTGTGGAGAGCTATGATCGGCCACTTACTGAAAGGACCTGGCACATAAAAGAACACAAATGCTGAGTAAGGCATCTCGCCTTGGGTTATGGTAATGGTTAATGAGCAAGTCTAGTTGACCTTTAGTATTGAGTAGTGAGTTCACTCGTCACTAGTTGCCACATACTTCTGATTGTGTTGCTAAACTAATCAAAGCTCAGTAAATAACAAAGCAGAACTGAAATTATTGGTAGCGAGATAGTTTGGTTGATCATTGCTATTGAATGCTGAGTTAGTTCCTCACTGGGACCCCATATTTATGACCTTATCCCAAACTAATCTAAACTTATTAAATAACAAAAGGCAACTCTGCGTGGTGTAATGATAAGTGAGATGGTTTGAACAATGCTATTGAGAGGAATGAGTTCGATCCTTACTGAGTGCTCCATAATTTGGGCCTTGTGTCAAACTAATCTAAACTTATTAAATTAGGGCAACTGTGGGTGGGGTAATGGTAAATGAGATGGTTTGGTTGAACAATGAATGTTATTGAGAGGAATGAGTTCGATCATTACTGAGTGCTCCATAATTGTGGCCTTATGCCAAACTAATCTAAACTTATTAAATAACAAAGGTCAAATCTGAGTGAGGTAATGGTAAGAGAGATAGTTTGGTTGAACAATGCTTTTGAGAGGAATGTGTTCTGAGTGCTCCATAATTGTGGCCTTTTACCAAACTAATCTAAACATAATAAATTGCAAGAAAACATTGACTCCATCGACGAGAGTCGACGATCAGCAAATGGGACGATTGTTGCGAGTTCTTACTAAATATACTTGGATGCATCGCATTGGTGTAATGGTTAACGAGCTAAAGTCGTAGTGCAATTCATCGGTTCTGTTACAGTGTACATATTGTGTACAGCTTAATACGAAACTGATTTTGATAAATATCTCTGAAGAGACGTTTCTCTGTAGAGTATTCGTTGATGATTATGCACCCCCCTCCCAGAGTCCCCACTGCAGCTGACGCTCAATTGATTCTGCATGGCTCCAAAGCTGTTTTGCCTCGACAATTAGTCTCAGAAAGATCGAAGTGCTTTATCATCCTGCACCAGACATCAACCCCCTTGCACCAGCTATCATCAGAGATGGTACCCTGCTTGCAAACATTGATACGTTCAAATACCTGGATAGCAACATTTCTCAGGATGCTTCACTGAATAAACAAGATGATGATCGATCTAGCAAAACAAGCCAGGCTCTGGGAAGGCTATGAAACAGTAAAATCGACCAACACAACAGTGTACTAGTCTGTTGTGTACGGATGCGCAATGTGGATCTTGCACCACGGCAACATCAAGAAATTGGATACGTTTCACTTGCTGGCTTAGTATTTGCAATCACGCTGCAGAATCGCTTCACAATCTGATAATTTTGACCGTGAGGATTCGACTTACATCGTACCTGTTGTGGTAGGATCCACCTAATTTGCATAGTGGAGTACCGACCATATAAATATGGTTGGTACCGGGAAGATTGGAGAGGAATCAAGAGATTCAATCCAGAGACTCTGCCCGACTGCGACTAAGTCAACACATTCTCCAGGAAATATTGTGTACACTTTCTTGTTTCAATACATTTTGTTCTAAGTACATTTTGTGTTGCATTATTATTCCATGCATTAGTCAAGTTTCAACAGAACCAATGCTCATCAAGGCACAAATCCGATAGATTGGTCACATCATCTGCATGAAGGAACATCGTACTAGGGGGGGGGTGCCTGTTGTACGGGAGGCTTTTTATATGACAGACACGTCAATACCAACCGAAGAAATGGGGCCAAAACTCAATCGAAAGTTGGTGCAAGATCAGACCAAATGAGCTAGAGCAGTGTCCTTCTGATCACTCACCTTGGGGTGCCATTATCTACAAATCTTCAGCAAGCTTTAAAAAAAATAGTAAGAGACTATTTTGCCGTTCCCTGTAATAAAGACAAGCGTGCTTTTAAGCTTATTTTACCGGTTTCGCAAAATAGACCCCAGGCTATTTTGCCGGTAAATATTTTTATTATTATGAAGGCAGGTAATATTAAAAATGGCAACATAAAGATTTAACACAGAAGTTTATTTATTTACACTTATTTCAATTGTTAAGACAATTTAAAATCTTTTTCACCATCAGTTGTTAAAACAGATTTCAGTGTTTGGGTGTCAATCAGAGGACAGTACAGAGGATTCAGAGAGTTGGATGAGTCTAATGATGATTAAGAATGTACAGCAACTCGGAAAACTCACTCTGATAGTCCATATAAAAAGAAAACTCACGTGTTGGTGAGGGACTCAGACTCGAAACGGAATCCTACATCAAGTGCCTTGAGGGGGTAGTGCCGTCCTGGGTTAAGAGAATGGCTGCTGGAAGACCCTGTGTCTGGCAACAGGACTCTGCACCATGCCACACAAGCAGAACAACCCAGTCATGACTGTCAGAAGATTTCTGCGAAAATATCCCCCTTACATGTGATCACCTAATTCCTCAGACATTAAGTCCCTTGATTATTATGTGGGGGGCGCAGATGAGCGAGAGACAAAATTACTTCTAACACCAAAGATGAACTGAAGGCAAGTATTATGGCAGCATTTCACCAACTTAAACAAAGAGGCCGTCCAGAAGAGTTGCAAGAGATTCCTAAATCGCCTGGTGACCGTGGTTGAAGACAATGGCGATTTTATTGGATAAATTTACTTTTTAGTATTTCATGATGTTTTTGTGATATTTTGGTAACTATATCTGTTAAAATGAGATGGCAGTGTTATTTTTATTTTCGCGAAATACAGACAATCTATCCATCGCACCCTATATATATATATATATATATATATAAAGGGAAGAGGTTATGGTAGTTCCAACGAGAGGAAAGTGCCTATACTAAAAAGAAGAGAGAAACCGTAAACGTTTTTGGTTGTAATGTGGATTTTTTTAAAAAGTATATTATGTTTTACTTTCCATAATTTTGCTACACGGGCTTCCGGCCTCGCGACTTTCATCGGGCAAAGTGTGGATATTTCCACATATTATTAAAAGGAATTAATTTTATTTGTTTTTCGATGTTAAATATTCTCGATATTAGACATTCTCTTTTTTGTGTTAGTGACCCAAATTTCTTTTATATATATATATATATATATATATATATATATATATATATATATATATATATATATATATATATATATATATATATATATACCCACCTTCTAACTAGTAATGGACTGGTCCCTCTTATATAAGTCAGCTCTGGAGAGAGAGTGGGGGAGCGTCAGAGAGAGAGTCAGCGTGAGCAGTCTAGATAAGCTTACCCGGTACATACCGTTGGACTATAGACTTTGGATATTGTTTCGTACTAACCAACCTTCGTTCTACTAATCACTCTATTGTTAATTGCTTTTATGAATATACCAGTATTTTCCTCTACAACTGTGTTTGTCTTGATTCATACACCGACACGCGGGAAACTCACAACATCTCAACAATATATATATATATATATATTAGTTCTAGAACACTATTCATATTTACTGACAAAATAGCCCTAGCGGGACTGGCAAAATAGCCTGTTCGTTAAAAAAAAACATTCAAAGAGAACAGTACCACGGTGCTACTTTGGCAGGAAAGAACCACAGTGATTTCCAGTTTCCCCACTGCTCCAGTCTCTAGGCTTCGGTTTTGGAGCAATTTCTGGATTCACTGATGATATTCAAAACATTCTTCTTCGCACCCGAAATCGACCCATTGTTGGCTCACTAACTAGTTTGATAGATCATAACAAACGTAATGCTTCAATCCTCGCTGGATATTCGGCGATGTTCTAACCGTATATACTCGTATTGTTTGTTGTTATTTAGACGTTTTATTGAGCCCTTCACTGTGGACTGAAAGTTAACGAAATAACATGGTTAACAAGGAAGTTGAACAGATGGAAATGCATCTTATTATTTTATCAATTTTCACCTTTCACCCATTTAATCTAACATCTAACACTTACTGTGTAGTCAGAAACTCGAAACATTTCAAGAAGTTTCTCTAAGAATTCATAGATTCAAATCCGTAATCTATTTTATAGGGGAGAATATACAATTCATCAGAAGCCTAAGGCAATATTTTGGAAATCAAATATATTTAATAATAGAGAATTTTAGATTGGCAAAAATATTCAGTCTCTTAAAATCAAATTTTAGGCATCACTAATAAAATATATTAACAGTCTGTTTTGGTATCGTTTTAACATTTTTAAAATAAATAAGAAATACCATTTATTATATAGCTACCAGATTTCAAATACAACTTTTAGGATTACCTAATGGTATGGAACGGCCGGATATTTTTTTCTAATGGTATGGAACGGCCGGATATTTTTTCAGGAACAAAAAACAAGCTAGACTTACATGCTTTGCTATTGAGACCCGCATGTTCAACTTGCACGTTTACACTCGCAATGTTTCGGCCCTGGTTCCTAGTAGTCTTCTTCAGGTTTTTACATCTTTATTGGTATGTCAAACCGAAAGCTTCTAATGAATCCCTTAGTAGCAGACTGTTCTCATTCCACTTTCTATGTTGAGCTAATCTCATATCAGTTAATAGTTACCAATTTGTATTCACCCTTTCTTCCATTAAACTAGTGGAGGTACTCGAGCCAAGGAGTGAGCTTCCAACTGCTGAGGAACTAGATGTGCCTTAACCAAAGCATTAAACCACTAGACCATTTGCTTCTTAGTCATGTTTGGTTTGGTTTGGTTGTATAACAGTATATCAACCTCAGAGGTCATTTAATGCCGAAATTTTATTTTCTTGGGAACTTTGTTATTTTTTTTTTCCCCAATAATCTATTGCTGGTATTTTTTTTTTACTACGAAAATATTTTACTAGTAATTTGTTTCTAATGTATTTTTGTATTTTATGTTTTGACTCTAGTTTGGGGGTCCACTATTTGCGCATAGCTGGGACCCTAACAGGTACTACTACCCTGGGTCTGAGTGAACGTGGGAACAACAGCAGTTAAGAGGCGGCTCCACGCCCCTCAAAACCTTCCGAACAGAAGCCTTGTAGCCGGGTGTAGTTTATCGTCATACCCAGGACGATCTTAATCATATACCAACAGAAATTAAAGTGGAAGCCTGTCATTTTCTCTATTTCGTGTTTGTAAGGGTAGGGGTATTTGGTGAGTGCTCACCATTTCAACTAAATCCCTGAAAAGCACGGTGCCTCACTGAGGGAACATAATTTCATTGCGATTAGAGAAAGTTCTAGGCCTGACAGACGATGATGGAATATCACTACATTTGTTTTCGAGGCATTGAATATCACCGGCAATTTTCACCCACCACGATGGGCTGTTAGAGAGAGTTCACCTCGATCACTGAGCACGAATAATAGTGTTTTTTTTTTTGTTTTTCTACTGATTATCAGTGTCTTCCCATTTCCAATGATTTTTATATAAAAATAATTTGTAATCCTTTTCTTTAATGAAACAATTTTTAATTCTCTGCTAAGGTGAAGATAATTATCCAATTATTTTCTTTGAGATTTGTAGTCTGCTAAGACATTCATTACATGTCAGATATTTTGTCGCTAGATTTAAGCGGCACCACGTCTTCTCAAATTTCCGGCACCTTTCTGAGTATTCTTGCAGACCCCAGCACGGCCGTTAGCTGGACATTCTCAATACTTTAGCGACCAAATTCGATTATAATGTTTTCGACTTATATCACTAAAACCATTATTATTTCAAAAAAAAAATAAAGTTGCGTACACAGTATTTAGATTAAATGGATCATTAAATGGATTATATTTAGGTTAAATGGGTCATTAAATGGGTTATATATAGATTAAATGTGCCATTAAATGGGTTATATTTAGATTAAATGGGTCATTCAATAACCCATAGAGGTTAATATGTCACTAAACAAAAACAAGCAACAAACCGGTTCAATGTGATTTATGTTTTATGTTTTACGTTTTACGGCTTTTTCAGGTTATTTAAAGCCAGAGAAATATTTTTAGATTGTAATAATTTTTTGGAGATAATAATGATTTACTGATAAACGTCCTACTAATTATTTTTTTTCATTTGCTCTAATGTCCTCATATTTGGAATTTCGAACTGTACACTTTATTCAATCTACGAGGTATGCTGTTCTCGTTCCACTCTTCCCTTGCTTGTCTTGTTTCCTCAAAGTTGTCATTCTCATGCTCTATGTTCAAATTTGCTTGTTTCAGTCGGAGTAAATTTGACACAACTCATCGAACAATTAATGTTCTCTATAATTTTTGTGTAGTTCCAATCAATATGATGTCCGTTTCCTATGTAAAGTGCTTTGTGTCATGTTTTTGTATTTCAGTTAAGATAAAACTGAATTAAATTGTTACGATTAAAACGGCAGTACTCTCTGTCGATCGTCTGAGATAACGTTTTTCTGACCTCTATCAAAATGGTTAATGCTAAACTCCAGGAGAGTGAATAGTTTCGTCTTCTCGGGTTAACTGTTAAGGGGTCTTTATATACACGTGGACTCGCCCAGTGTGTACTTGTACTGCTGCCAGTGAATACCCGGGAGTGAGAGAGTGATACAGTGAGAGTGTGAGGTAACCGCTTTGTAGGAGTCACAGTTGCGAGCACGTAGACTCAGAAGGAAGTCATACTTCGATACTGAATTTCCCAGACTGTATATATATATTATTGCTACTAACCGCATTTCTGGATCTACTAACAGTATTACCAATTGTATTATTACGTCAATACATTTATTTGCTATATTTTATTCCTGCGTTTGTCATTCATTTGAGACCGGATTATATCCCGGAATCCACAACACTAACATTTTCCATTTGATATGATTTGGAAACATTAGATCGAATCAATTGCTAGGTCTGCTGCAAAGGAAGTTGATTCTCTGCGTCGTGCTAGAGAATTTTTCTCGGCCGAATCTATGTTACATAACGTCTTCTTAATATATGTTCTTTCATTGTTCTCGTCCCCTTAATAATATTGTTCTTATATTCTTTCCCACTCAGTAACCCACCCACCCCTGCGTCTTAGTAGCTTTGTTGCCTTGTCTTGGTTGAAAAGATGAACAAAAAAAAACGTCGTATTTATAAAAGAAAAATACAACTTTGTCACAATTCACTGACACCTGGAGAAAACAAGTATGTAGTAAAACAAATATTTAATGGAATTGGTTCAGGTGTTTTAATAAAGAACTTACATATGAAGGATTATCAAAAATGTCTCAGTCCGTTCTACCCCATAAAATCTGAGTGACCAAAGATCAGACTTTCAAGAAAAGCCTACTAGTCTGGCTTAGAACTTTTCAGTATCTCCTCGTATATCTTTGTATAAAGTAGAATTGCAAGTTACGATTGATACAGAATTTTTCATTTTTTTTCCTCATTGTTGTCTGATTGGTCAATTATTCTTCCAGTGATGCTATTGGTTGGAATGTGTGAATCATTTTTCGATTAATTAGCTAACTAGTCTTGCATGTTACATTAATGGTTGGCATGTATGAATATATTATAATCTTGAATGGAATATATGATTTTTTAATGTCATGTTCGTTCAGGTCGCAGAGGATCAAGGCTCTGCATTGATTTTTTATTTATTATATGTGAATCGAAATGTCTTCTTGGGGGAAAATATTGGCGTAGTTTCCTGTTGCCTTCGCCACAGATTTGAATTCAGACTTCTTCTAGACTGGTTGCCACCCAAGGCTATGTATGAGTACTTTGAACAGGCAGGAAATATTTTTAATCTTTTTTTTATTATTACGTAAGATTGCAGGAGGGATTAACGATTTTCTGCACGTATATATCCGGATTAATTGACTAGTTTGGTTAATCTTTCAAGTAGCTGTCGGGATTCGAATTTAAATTTTTTTTTAATATTTTATTTTTGACAAGATTACGGAATAGGTAAATTCTGTTTTTCATTTAACAATATAATTTTATTAAAATTTAATATTCAAAACCACAAAACATGACAAAAAATGTTCTTCTTCTTGCCGAAAATTCCTGGTTTTAATTCTCAAAACAGAGCGATTAAAAAGCCAAATTTCTGTTTATTAAAAGGCTTATGTAACGTACAGCTTCTAGGAATACACATTGCTTTTTTTTTTTATTAAATATATAGATTAGCGAATGTACTCGAAAATATGACCAATACAAATTATCGTAAATATTTTTTTCTCTTCTCTATCTCTCCTCTCCCCCCTCTCTCTCTCTCTCTCTCTCTCTCTCTGTCATCATGCATTTATACCACAACCAACAGCAACGTTCTCATACCTTTCTTTCACTCTCTACTTCTCTTTCTAAGTGTGCGCACTCGTATGTGTGCGTGCGCGTATATGTGCTTTTGCGTATATGAGCATTCGCGCGCATCTGTGTGTGTGTGTGTGTGTGTGTGTGTGTGTGTGTGTGTGTGTGTGTGTGTGTGTGTGTGTGTGTGTGTGTGTGTGTGTACAAAATATGCTGATAAGAAATTCACCGTTCTAATCGAACTTGGCAAGTGCTCCGGGCAAATGTTTGGATAAATTGAATTTTTTATTTTTTTATTTTAATCTTTGCATCTTCGCTCGCGCGCGCAAAAAAAAAAAAAAAAAAAAAAACTAAATCTTGCATCATCTTTCTGTTTGTTTGTCTGGCTTTACATTTGCTTTTGTCGACACGATTAAAACTCTTTTTGAACGCCAGGGGAACGCATTGAAACATGTTCGCCAAAGTTGGAGCTTGATTTTCATTTCCCGCCTCGTCATAATGCATCACGGTATGGACATCATCTCTTCATTACAAGTATAAATGATGTATGTTTTTGTTTAATACGCTTGCTCTCGGAATATTTAGTTCTGTTCAGGATAAATTCGATCACTTCTGTTAGCAAATACATCCCCAAGCATAATTATTTTATCGGGATGGATTGCATCTACCAAAACGAAAAATGAAGATAACGGACTTTTTACTGTCACTTCATGCTGAATAGATTACTGTTGAGCGATTTCTCTTACTGAGACATGTCAGAAAAAAAAAGAAGAAAAAAGTCCGTGGTTCAAATGGCGATCAATGTCTCGGAGTTAGCTTGATCCGTTTGCACAAATTGTAAGCCCGCATGGATGAGGAGAAACATTAAAAGGGATATAACAAATTCCTTTGAAAATGCCTATTTTTTTTTTTAACTGATAATTGCAAAGCCACCCAGTACGCAGCGCTTCTGTCCGCCCTTAAACGATGATCAGTGTCAATTAATGTTTCATTGGAGATCATCGGATATTTTCCAACGATACTTCCATTATCATTCATTTATGGTTCGTATCTAAACGTATAATAAGACTTTATGCGTTTATTTTTTTTTAATCATTTCACCCCAAGAAAGGTAGTAAAGCCACTAAGACGCAAGGGTGCGTGTTGGGCAATATGAGCGAAGAGAGAGAGAGAACAATTAGAGAAGTGCAATCAAAGAAACAGAAGATAACAATTGAAACTGTATTTAAATTTTTGATGTTGATTGGAAAACGAGAAACTGGAAGAAAGTTCCACAAGCGAGAATTACGAGAGAAGAAATTACCTAATCTCATGAAACCTAGTAATTTATTTCACAGTTGAGTGTAAGATGTAACTGTAAATTCTATGCCAACAATTTCTAGGATATGTAAGTCATTTTCAATGGCGTGCAGTAATATGAATCTTTTTTCAGCGTGTGTGATGAAATTTGTTTGGCCTTGAAAAATATTGCGTCATCCGTGATTGCCTCAGACTTTCATCATGTCCAGAGACTTTTGTCTCGACTGTTGATATGGTCACGGCACCAGATGTGACGTCGTCCCCGGTCGCAGCGCCAACTGTGACGTTATATCCTGATCTACCACGGCGCCAGTTGTGACGTGGCCGTTCCAGGTCCCATCCCGGTCACGACACCAGTTGTGACGTCTCTAAACAGCACCAACCAGACGTCTTCGCCGCGGCGCCAGCTGTTCGCTCCTCGCTGCTCCGTCCGGGTGTCGCTGCTCCAAACGTGACGCCCGCCTGTCGCGTCAGTCGTGTTGTCTCGTCCTGTGACGACCAACTGGCTTGGTATCGGTCGCGGCACCCAAATGTGACGTTCTAACCTTTTTGGTGATTCGGGTGGGAATCTGGTTAGATTTGATATCAGCCTCGCCGTTCCCAACTCGCTTCCAACGCCTGGTTACCAAGGTAACTGCACCGATCTCCAGTCTGCCTACCCACGTTGTGAATTGATCTTAGACAGACGAGATCAAACAGGGGTTGAGGCCGTAATGCAAATTGAGTTCAACGGGGGTGATAACACACAAATATGCATAAAAGAAAATAAAATGAAAACTCAAAAAGTTCAAAGTATCAAAGAAAAAGGTAACAAACTTTATGTCTAGTTGTTCGATACATAGGACTGCATCTATCTCCCGAACCGTTCTGTGGATTGTGACACGTCGTTTTTGCTAGGCAAGTTTTAACGCTTCAAGTTGTTTGCTCTCTAAGAAATTTGTGTTTCGGTGTGTCTGTGGACGAAAGTCGAAAAACTTATTTCGGTGGTCTGGTCCTAAGTCGCTCTTCAAAATAATTGTTCTTGGTTGAAGAGGAGTCCGAAATTTTGCGTGAATCTTGGTCAGCTATCTTGAGGCGGCTTCAACTCTGGAAACTGGAGCTCGAACTTTGGATACTCATCTCTGCCGCCAGGGCCGAACTACTGGACACTCATCTCTACCGCCAGGGCTCGAACTACTGGGCACTCATCTCTGCCGTCAGGGCGCGAACTACTGGGCACTCATCTCTGCCGCCAGGGCGCGAACTGATTTCTGCCTGTTGGGGCCTGGCTTTTATTGCCGCCGACAAAAACCGGGTTGGGTCTGTTGGCGTCGGGGAGTTCCTCGATAATTCTAAATACATATCCACCTCTTTTATTTCTGGTTAGGGATTTTCCACTCTTTTCCATTTTTGGTAACTTTTTTCACTCCCACTTTCTCACCATGCTTCTGAGGGTCGTGAACTGCCCTCCCCACTTCTTCGTAGCAGCTTCTATTACTTATACTCTGGATGGGGCGTCGACAGCCTTCTTCGTGCGTCACGCGATCACTCTCGGCCAATGAGGTCCTGGTCGGGTATCTTTCCTCCTCCTTCGTGCGTCATGTGATCACCACTTGACCAATGACGTCTTAGTCGGGCGTGAACAACCCGCGGCTTTGTTTCGGGAAAAAAAATTAATTATCCCTTCTCTTTCCTTTTTTTCTTCCTTTCAAATCGCCGTTATCATGAACGGATAATATGACAACTCTTTGTTCAACACGTGGCGTTTGTCAAGCAGTTTATCGCTAATTCATCAGATGACATGGCCTCAGGAAAGAATTTTCTCCAAGTTTTCAGTCGGTCTGACGTCTCCAAGGAAGAAATAAATCATTTCTTATTCCATTCATTTTCCTTCGGTTCATGTGTCTGATCACAAAATTTTATTATCGCAGGGCAAAAGTTTGCCCTGTCGAAAAGAGTTCAGTCAGCGAAACTGCCCGTGTGGGACCCCAATACCCCATATCCAGCTAAGGCTCCGTAGCCACACCCGTGTTTTGTCAATTATCAAAATCTAACGTTTTCAAGTGGACTTTCTTTGGCGCACATTTCTTGATAACACAATTCCATTCGCGCAGGCCAAGTAGGAAAATCGGTCAATGATTGCTCGCAGGTGGCCTTTAATTTTCATATCTGTCCAAAGTCTTTTTTTAGCCGCCTGTTTCTTGTCGTCACTTATCGAAATAACATTTTCGTTTGAATTTTTCCCTTGGCTGGTGGCCTGTGTTTTGATAATAAGATGCCTTCTCGTACCAATAGTTTGTTTTCATATCCTTAGATAACACTTCCCTACCCACTCAATCTCATTGTCATTGTAATGACACTCTTTTCGCCATTTGCCACTTAAAAAATAACCCTTTTTTATTGCCTCTTAAGCCGTGTGTGTGTGTGTTCGCTTATCACCTATGATCCGTCTCGCATTACTTTTCCCCTTCCTTTCTTCTTTTCTTTCCTTTTCCCTTTTTGCCTTTCTTTCTCTGCCTGGATGCATGGTGCCACCTCAGTGACCAAATCAAAGTACTAGAGATTTGTCCGGAAACTCTGCTGATTTAAAGCTAATCGAGAATCTGTGGTCAATATGCAAGGAACGACTTCACGAAATGAACATACGAAGTACTAACTTGTGCATGTTTCATAGGAAAAATATGAAAAAGTAAATAATAATGGAATTATTCGTTTTATTTCAATTAATTTGCACAGGGCTGTAGGATGGCTAGTGTCAACAATGTCTCGTTCAAAAATACTTCTCTTCATCTTGAAAGAATCATTTACTCTGAAAGGAATTGTAATTTTATCAGCTTAAAATATTAGCCCCCCCTCCAAACCCGGTTCACACTCCTTCCCGGTCTTTTGAATAGGAGTAGAGGTTTATCGCTTGTTTTATGTTTAGGATAACGTTTTCTGTTCCTCATAAAGTTTACATCAACTCTATTATTATAACGTCTCCGCCTGAACTCTGAAATTTTTATTTTCTAATTATTGTTTTTCTCCTTAACAGGTATTGAACTCACACTCTTTGGGTCCTGTCACTGGATCTAACCAACGCCTTTATCCCGGTTAAGGAAGTGGAGAACTTTCAGACGGAAAATTAACAGGAGATATCTGTTAACTGACATCCATTAAACATGGCACGTGGAACTAGAACAGTCTACACCAGTGAGCGAAATAAAGGGTTCAGTTCGACATTCCAACCACCTGAAGAAGGCAGGAGCGTACAACGGCCGAAACGCTGTAATAAATATGGCGACAAAGATGAGGACAATAGTCCAAATAATGTAAATAATGTACATAATACCTCATCTCAGAAATATAGACAGATACTGAGGAAGGCCGGAGCGTACAACGGCCGAAACGTTGTAATATATATGGCGACAAAGATGAGGACAATAGTCCGAATAATGTAAATAATGTACATAATACCTCATCTCAGAAATATAGACAGATACTGAGGAAGGCCGGAGCGTACAACGGCCGAAACGTTGTAATAAATATGGTGACAAAGATGAGGAAAATTGTCCGAATAATGTAAATAATGTACATAATACCTCATCTCAGAAATATAGACAGATGTTGCAGTTTTTTTTTCTTTTTTTACTTTCCTATCTTCAACACATGTTCTTAATATTCAGCATCTTTCCTTTCGACCTACAATAAAACGTCAGCATTTCTTCAAATATTTTCTTGCTGGCCAATCTATTTTTCTTTTTTATTAGCGATTTTACATTTATAAAATCTTTGTTGCGACATTTTTAAAACCGTCATTTTACTTGTATTTATCTTACCAATGTTTTCATTTCCGTTTTTTTGGGGGCGGAGGGAATGTTCACTGATCGCGACTCAAATTTATCTCAGTTTCCGGCGCTGTACTCCCATCACTCAGTAACTGTACAAGACCTTCTTGTTTTTTCAGATCATATCTTTGTCACTATATATATATATATATATATATATATATATATATATATATATATATATATATATATGTATGTAAAAGTTTGATAAACTCAAGAAATTCCAAACATGCATTAATAATATAAATCCTTTTCCAATTCACTATGGAGTACAGCAGCAAAAAACTTCCTTTTTTAAACATATAAATAACAAAAACAAACACTAAACTTGAAAACCGGCATATACTTTAAACGAACTGACTTTCGACAAAATCTCCTTTTTATATCTTAGCCGAAACGCACTTTTACCATTTCACTCAACCTAGTCAAGGGGATATGTACGATAGTTTCAAACACATCTACAAGAGACCACAGACTAGAAGAGATTACAAAAAAATATTCACCAAGAGAAAATACCCACAAAATTAGATCAAACCAAAAATAAAAAAATAAAAACGAATTAACATCTATACACTCCGGGAAACAAAAGGAAAAAAAAAAGAAAGAAAGGTCATCCCTTATATCTCAACTTTCAACCCAAAGAACACAGAAATTTACACATGCATGCAACAAAATCTACCGATCCTACTAAAGGACGAAAAATTTAAAAAAAATCTATTACAAAAATATCCAATCATAAAAAGTAAACGACAAACTAAATCACGAAAAAAGATACTGACCAATGCAAAACTGCAGAACACAATTAAAGACCCTCAGGTGAAAAAATGCAACCGACCACTTATCGGGGTTTGTAACTACCTATTAGAAGGCCATGAATTTCAGTTCAAAGACAGATCAAAATTCAAAATGATTTCTCGTGCCACTCACAGAATTTAATATACATAATTACATGCAAAGGTGTTGCCACGAGTATTAAATTGTCCAAATCGGCCAGTCATTCCGGCAAAGGATGACAGTTCATCGCCAACAAATTAGGAACCCCCACGCCAGAAAAATATCCCGTAGCTATCATATAGAGGAATACGGACAACCAAATCTGCCAAATTCTACAAGTGCGACTACAGAACTGAACAAAGGCGGATTAATAAGGAAATATTTTTCATCAACAAGTTTAAACACATATTCATTCATTAGATAAATAGATTCTACCAAATTCCTCTTACTATAAATGACATATCTAGCCAGTTATGCCCCTTGATTTTCATTCGTACAACACGTGGAGAGAAAAACAGATAAAAACTTTTTGAAAACCTAAGCGAAACCGGTTAAAGTAAAAGGTTTTTCAAAAAGGAAAACAACAAATTATTTTTCTAAGTAAAATCACTGAAAATTCAGTTGTAAGTAACAAAGTTTTAATTCTTCTCTGTAAAAATTCATATATTATAAATAAATATCACTGTATCAAATATTAGGTGCCTTTTTTGACAATCCTCTTTTTAGTATATACATTATTTTTTTGTACAGAATCTAACAATTTTTTTTTTCTATATATATATATATATATATATAATTTTTTTATATATATATATATATATATATATACAATTTTTTACCTATATATATATATATATATATATATATACAATTTTTTTACCTATATATATATATATATATATATATATATATATATAATTTTTTTTTACCTATATATATATATATATATATATATATATACAATTTTTTACCTATATATATATATATATATATATAAACAATTTTTTTTACCTATATAGATATATATATACAATTTTTTTTACCTATATATATACAATTTTTTTACCTATATATATATATATATATATATATACAATTTTTTATCCCTATATATATATATATATATATATATATATATATATATTGTCCTCGTTATGACAATAAACTAATCCGACAGCAAGGCCTCTGATCGGGAGATTAGAGGTTTTGACCTCTTAATTGGTGTTATTCCCAGTTTCATCTTGACCCAGGGTGGTAGCACCTCTTAGGGGTCCCCTTCTATGAGCAAATAGTGAACCCCCCCAAACAAAAACAAAATACTACGAAATTATAAAAAATACATTTTATTTTAAAATGACAAAAAATTAATTTTATCTGTTTTTGGACCATAAAATTGTGTTCGGCATTTAATAAAGCATACAGACTGATATGCCACTACAGAAAAATCAACCACCCCACCCCCCACATATATATATATATATATATATATATATATATATATATATATATATATATATAAAAAGACCAGGAAACAATAGTATTAAAAGTGCTCAAAAATAATGTAACAATAACTTGTAAAATCAGAAGGTCAGTTGAATCCGCAACCTGGGTTTCAACCTTACGGTATTCTCAAGTGATTTTATGAAATGACCTAATAATAATAATAATAATAATAATAATAATAATAATAATAAGAAGAAGAAGAAGAGTATTATAAATGCATCGTTGTAGGGTTAATTGAAATTTACACTTTTTTATCCAGTCTCATAGGTACTTACGAGGAATTTTCTAATATGTAAGCAAGGATTCA
The DNA here is from genome assembly GCA_903632075.3 of Acanthosepion pharaonis. Classification (NCBI taxonomy): domain Eukaryota; kingdom Metazoa; phylum Mollusca; class Cephalopoda; order Sepiida; family Sepiidae; genus Acanthosepion; species Acanthosepion pharaonis. The sequence goes on from CAHIKZ030005066.1 coordinate 5,013,067, forward strand.
AGACTTCTGATTTCAGAAGGTTCTTTGGATTCGAAATTGACGTCTTTAAAGTATATAAATATAGATATATTGGAAGCACTGTGGAGTAAGGGATAGTGAATTAGAATGAGGAATCAGATAACCAAGTTCCAGTTCAAGTCGTTACATTCGCTTACGTGCAGATACCTTTGAGAAAGGTACAAATCCATCTCCCCCCAGCTATGGGTAATATAGTTATGGAGTGGCCTATATTCAGAGTTGCCTAGAAGACAACTCTGAATTCAAAATCTGGTGAAGATCATGTGGCGACCAAGTGTGCACCAATTCTTTGTATTTGGCTCTTCCACAAAGTGTATACAATACAGTAGAGTTCCTTGCAGATGAAGAAGATACAGAAATGGTGTTCTGCAGAAATATGCTGAGAATACCATGCGAATACGCAGTGACGAAGTTTTAGGGATAATGGTAGATTATACTTAACATCAGACAGAGCTAGTTTAAATTTCTAGGAACATATGGAGGAAAGCGGGCTCAGAAAATCTGACACTCACATGACTTAGGGAAGTAGCTTATAATCTACCTAACCAGCTTGTGTACATAAATCGTTCACATAAAAAGGGCTTAAGAGAGATAGCAAAAATACAAACTTTACTGAAAGTTTAAAAAAATGACCAGAAATTGTGGAGAGCCATGATCATCGACGTTCTGAAAGGACATGGCACATGAATGAAACCATACTAAAATCCACATATATTCACCATACAAATAATCCTGTATAATGTGACAGGTTTTCTAACGTACGGCCGTATCACGTTGAAACATTGTTTCCCGTCGAGAATGGTCAGTACCTAGGTTGGTGAACGCTTGGGAATATCAGGTACAGTAAGCCTGGATGTGCGGGTGGTGTAATTAATAATGACTCAGAATTGTTACTATGAGAGCCAAGTTCCAATTTCAGTTGTGTTCGTTATATTCATTTGAGACCTCTTCTACCCCCCAAGTTATGGGTTAATTAGTAGGACTTGTATCATTAAACCATTATTATCTCCCCAAAATTGTTACAAGCTAAAAATATTTTCTGGCTTTAAATAACCTGCAAAAGTTTGGTAAGCCGTAAAACACAAACAAAATTATTGAACTGGAACTCGGTTCTCCGGTTTCCAAGTCTGTCAGGTTCGTTATATTCAGTTACGTGCAAAAAGTATGAGTCAAACTCTTCTGCCCTTAACTATGGGTTCATTTGTAGGACTTGTTTCAGTTAATCATTATTATTTCCTTAAAATTGTTACAATCTAAACATATTTTGTGACTTTAAATAAACTGCAATGGGTTTGATAGCCGTAAAAGAAACTAACAATCAAATAAAATCACAACTATGACATAATTTCAGAAATGGCTGTGTCATCATAGCTGCCTTCTTATTCAGCTGAAAATAGTATTTAAAACAGGATGAAGAAATTAATGAACATATTGTATATATGTACTTATAATTATTCTTAATGTTAACTGAATATCAATAGGATATTTTGTTAATTGATCCAACAACCTACGAGGATCGTTCAAAAATTTGTAAGCCTCAACCAGAAAGAAGAGCCATAGCTGAACAGTTTTGTTGTGGTAAATCACGACAATTTCTTATAAAACTAGAAAAAAAAATTCAAATTTCTGTCTTAATGTCCGTGCAGCTGAGGCTCATACAAATGTGGGAGATGTGCAACAAATCTAAAAATGGACGAAACAGAGGCTTGAGCAGTCATAAATTAACTGGTAAAGAAAGGTATGACACCCAAGAAAATCAATGAGGACTGTGAAGAAGTGGGATGTGGAATTCAAGTGGGGCAGGAACAGCATAGAAGATGAGCCTCGGTCAGTTCGTCCAAAATCCTTCACCACTGATGAACAAGTTGATGCAATTTACCATATGGTTTTGGATGACAGACGTCTTGCTGTCCAGCTGATAAGTCCGTAGGCATTAGTTCTGGTTTGGTCTATAATGTTTAAACTGATGTCTCTCTGCAAGATGGGTCCCAAGAATGTTGACACCTGAGCAGAAACAGAAAAGGGTTGACATTTCCAGGACACTTCTTACTCTCTTCCAGAATGACCCTGATGAATCTTGGGTTCAATACTTCGAACCTGAAGCAAAGATTCAAAGTAAACAGTGGAAACTTTCTTGATCACCACCACCGAAGAAATTCAAGCAGGCAGTGTCTGTTGGTAAGGTGATGTCTTCAGTTTTATGGGGATTCTGCTGAAAATGGAAAAACTATTGATGGACAATAATATGCATCAGAATTAAGACAACTGAAAGTAGCAATTAAATGGAAAGGCAGAGTGAAGCTGAGGGCAGGTGTGCCGTTGCTTCAGGATACCGTGGCCGTTCATACTGCTCAGATTGCAGTAGCTGAAGCAGCCAACTGTAGCTTTGAATTGCTGCACCATGCCCTTTACTTACCAGACTCCATCTGACTTCTTCTTATTTCCTAAACTCAAATCGCCATTTTGGGAACAATGATGAGATTGTAAATGCCGCTTGTGTACTAAGTTTAAAAGATTAATGTGGCTGCATGTTGAAGAGCATTTAACATTTATACTTTATTGAGTCAAGGAAAAACAATGAGAAAACGATTTTTGTTTCAACGATAAAATATATATTAAAATAAACATATCCAAAACAATTTTGTAATGTGTGAATATTAAGATAAAGAAAGTAGTTTCCCTTTATCTGTTAGCTTGAATAAGATAAAAATGCAATTAAGAATGTTTCTTGAATAGAATGTTCAAAGTTCTATGTTGAAATAGAATTTTGCATTCAGAAGAACATACAGTTAATTCAGTTGTGTGTTATTTGTATAACTAACAGAGTGTTGGTTTGTAACTTGGCTTGTTCACAGAAAACGTATGGTGAAATGTAATTCAAGTTCTGTATCTGTGTAGACGCGGGTGAGTTTCTGAATTCTACTGTCTATTTTTGGAACAAAACACTGCTTTTATAACTATTGCTAGGCTCCAGAAACAAAGGGCGGAAGAATTGAACGAACACAGAAAATATATGATTAGGTGAAAAATTAACCAATCGGTGATTTTCTAACAAAAGCATGTTTGTGAAATTCACGGCAGAAAAATTCAGTGTGGTGACTGCGATTAGTAAATTGTCAGTATTTATTATTTAACCAATCACAGTTGAGAAAACTGTAGACGTGGCGAACGTAGTAGTAGTCACTACAAGGTCATATGTGCTGTGGAGGAGTTTTTGCAGGACGAAGACGCCACCTTCTTCCGTGATGGGATTTCAATGCTTAATCATCGTTGGACCAAATGTCACGGGGGATTATATTGAAAAATAGTGAAAAACTGTCTTGTTCCTCAAACTCATTCTAGGTGGGCCTTAGAAACTTTTGAACGACCAACGTATATAACAGCGTTCATAAGCTCATTTAATTCAACAGATCATATCAAATATCTGCTTTAAATCTTCTAACTACAATTGCTATTCTCTAAATTAGTTTTAATGAATTTAGTGCCTTCTTTCATGTAGTGATTTACTCAGGTTATTGTGTCACTGCTTTACAGCAAGCATTAATGATTTTATATAAGACATGATTGTGTCATCATAGCGCCATTGTTAAACTGCATATCAATATGACCTTTCTTTCATTTAATGTACACTCATTGGCCACACATCAATACGCGTGAACAAATGATCTTTCGGACAAATCTCTAATCAGCCAAATGACATGCCAGCAATTTAATGGATTTATAGATTTTTAAAATTGCCATGGCGGCCTATTGAGTTTTATTTCATGCATTAATTTAGGAAAGAAATGTAATTTTAAGTAATGCAGCATGATCGTTAGCGCCAGACGTGCGGGTTTGCGTATTTCAAAAACGGCTAATCTATGAGAATTTTTATGCAAAACATTTCTAGAGTTTAATGAGAATGGCTAGAAAATGCAAGAATTCCAATGAGCGGTAATCTCCTGGTGAAGAAAGAGGCCGGGAGTGAATGGTCAGTCAAACGGATGAAAGGGCAACAGTAGCTCAAATAACCATTCATCACAAAAGAAGTATGCAGAGGAGAATCTCTGATGACGCAACACCTCGAACCTTGAAGCAGACGGGCTACAGCAGCAGGAAACTCCTGTCCGATAAAAACAAGAAATTGAGGTTACAGTTTGTTTCGGATCACAAAAATTGGACAACAGAAGATTGGCAAAATTTTGTCTGATCTGCTCTAGTCTAAAGTTCGATTTCTTGTGTGACATTAGAGCCAAAGTTTAATGTGGACAACAAGAATGTAGAGATCTATACTGTCTTGTATCAATAGTTCAGTCTACTATTGGTAGTAGTGGTGATGTAATAGTATTGGGAATATATTCAGGGACTATTGAATGAAAGAATGTTTAAATGTTTCAGCGAACCTATGTATTATGTCTGACGATGTGCTTCAATTGATGACGACGATGCACTCATCGTCTGGGGACCGTAGGACAACTCACTGTGTAACAAACGCGAAATACTTGTAGATTAGTCCATGGAAAAAAGCTATGATTGTTCTGTGCTAATGTTGCATCCACAGTCCCCGGATCTCAATCCCATTGTTATGTAGGAATAAAGTGTCGCTACCTACACTGGAGTTTGAACACAGATCACTATTTCTATTCTATCCTCTAATATACGGATCACTCTTTCTACACTATCCTCTATCTCTATACTATTCACAATATTATTTCTCTATACTTATCACTACACGGATTACTACTCGGTGGTTACTTTTCGAGTGGGTATTATCGAGCAAGTACTATTAGTGCTAGTGTTATTCGAAGGCGTCTGACACCAGTATTGTTCAACGGCGTACTATAGTTGTATCTGCGATTACAAAGTCTCTACTACAACGAGCATTTACGAAAGTAACACCGAATATTCGTTGACATCACGAAAGTCGTAACGAGTGTTCGTTGACATCACCAAACCCATCGAGCACTTTTGGAATGTGGTGGAAATTTGTAGATTCAAATCCTGGTTGTACAGCCAAGCAATCGAAAATTGTGGAATGTCATAACAGAATGTAATCAAATTTCGAAAGAGTGCTTCCAGACCATCTTTGAATTCAAGCCAAAAAAATTGAGGCCGGTATTTAAATGGCAAAAGCAGTCTAAACAAGTCGTAATAAAGTGACCGGTAAGTGTCTGTTCATTATGCATTTTGTGATAGGCTGTTTTTTTCTTTACGGATTATCAACCCTTTCTGGCTTTCTTAAAGCCAAAAGATTTTGGATTGTAAGAATAATTCTTTTTGTGTGTGTGAGTGAATATTGCATTAACAATATTTTGAGAATAACAAGCAATTTTTCCAAATAAATCCTAGTATTTAATCCATATCTGAGGGGTAGGAGATGGATATGTATCATACCCAAAATTATTTGCGGTGTGTGAATAAAAAGTACCTGGGTTGGTCCATTTCATGGAAGTGGTGTAATGTTATTAAATACAGAATTTCTCAGTTGAAATTACTCTTTTCTTAAATATCTACACATTTTATTTTGTTTTGGCTCTTGTTTAATAATAATTGTTAGTAATAAACGATAGATTTTGTAAAGTATTTTTTTTACTTTATGAGATAAAAAATATAGTTAAAAAATGAAAAACACAATAGTCTCTCCAAAATGTATACTTTTTGTCCCAAACTGTTTCTTTTTATGTACCGTGTCCTTTCGGGCCGTAGGCGATCATGGCTCTCCAATTCCGTCTATCCCTTGTAGCACTCAATAAGTTTTATGCCTCTGCCACCTCCTCCGGGCCACGTTCTGCCATCCAGGTATGTCATGTGTTGCTTTTCTTTCTCTCTTTTTTCCTCTATTCGACTTGCGAGTATCAGATTCTCCAGACTCTTCTTTCTCATTACTTGTCCTAGAAATTTTATCTGCTCTCCCTTATGTTAAGTATAGGCTTCCTCCTTGTTTGGATTCTCACCAAAAACAACATCGTTGTTCACCCGCTCGATCCATGATATCCTTAGCATCCTTCTGTAGAACCACATCTCCGCTGTCTCGAGTCCCTTATTCATCTTTGAGGAGACCGTCCAACATTCGCTGCCGTATAGGAGGACGTAGCAGCTCAGCACTCCTTGCCTTGTTACCAAAGAAATTCTCCTGTCACGCAGGACTCTGCCCAGCTTTTGGAATGCATCTTTGGCCATTCCAATCCGTTTTCGGATCTCAGCGTCCACCTACCGTCCTCCATGAAAACATTTCCCAGATATTTAAACTTCCGCACATGCTTGATTTTAGTGACCCGACCTGCAAATCGCATTTTAGACACATCCTTTTACTGATGACCATGCATTCTGTCTTCTTGTACTTTACGGTTAGTCTTTTCTTCTCGCTCTCCCTTGCTACCTTCTGTAGGGTGTTTTCTTGTTTCTTTTCCGTGTCTGCTATCAGTACCGTGTCATCTGTGTATCTTATGTTGGTAAGATTGTGGCCGCAAATGCTGAATCCCGGTGGGTTCTCCAATTCTCTCCGAATTGCCTAGCTGTATAGGTTGAATAAATCCGGTGAGAAGACACACCCTTGCCTCATGCCCCTTTCTATTTTTGTATATTCGCTGAACTCATTCTCAATCCACATGCAGGCCGTTTGCTGCCAGTATAGATTCTTGATTATTCTAATATCTTTCCCGAATATATCAAGGTTGCTGAGCAGTTCCAATAGATCTTTATGGAGTACTTTGTCGAAGGCTTTTGCCTAATCTATGGAACATGGGTACACGTCCTTCTGCATTTGTATTGCTCTTTCTGATAACGTTCTGGGCGTGAATACCCTGTTCCTTGTTCCTGTGTCTTTAACGAACCCACTGTTCTTGTCCTATCTCTGGTCTGATTCTTCTGTGCGCTCTATTCATCAGAATACGGATGATGAGCTTTGTGACGTGGCTCATTAGGCTGATTGTTTGGTGAAGCTCGCATTCTTTTGCGCCTGGTTTCTTAGGTAGGGCTATGAATATAGATCTGCTGAGATCTTCCGGTATGTCTCCACTGTTGTAGATTTCATTCATTATTTCTGTGATCTTGTCTATGCCAAATTCATCTAAGGCTGTCAACATTTTCGCTACAATTCCGTCTGGCCCTTCCACCTTGTTTCTGTTCAATTTGGCCAGTGCAGCTTCTTCTACTTCGGTTTTTAGAATTTCAGGTCAGTCGGTAGTTCTGTGTATTGCTTTTTGTTCCCTTTTGTTGTGGAAGCATTCGCCAGTCAGCTGTGAAGTATTTTTTCTTTCTCTAATATGAGTGTTCCGTCCTTTGATTTTAAGCAACCTGTTGACGAGCATGTCTTCTGTCATGTTGCCTTATTTGTTTGTGCATATCTCCTTTGTTGGTGGTTCTCAGTCTCTGAACTTCTGCACATTTTTTGTTTAGCCACTCTTTCTTAGCCTGTCTGCATTTGGTCCTTATTTCAATGTGTCATTTTCTGTATTCTGTGCCGCATCATGGCAGAGTTTTCTGTCTCCTTTCCATCATGTCGAGAATCCCCTTTGTCATCCATTTGTTTTTTTTTTCTTTCTCGCCCATTCTCCTTTGGGATGATATCGTTTGCTGATGTCACTAATTCGTCTCTTAGTGAGTCCCATTTCGAGTTTCCATTGTGTCCCTCGTATATTCTTTTGATACTGTTCGTATATTTTTTTTCTTTCAGGTACGGCTCGCTTAGGATGTTGTTGTATTGCAATTTTGGTGCTGCGTTAGGCTTCCTCAGTTTCCGTAGTTTCACTCTTACCTTAAATATAACGTGGATGTGCTCCTGCGTCGGCACTTGGGTAGGTTTCGCAATGAACGATTGCAAACTACAATCTTGTAAAAAGAAAAAAAACTGCTGTAAAATGTCTTCCCCAATTAAGAAGAGCCTAGTCAACATTGTCAAGAAAATGAGCCAACAAATGACAAGGAAACTTACAATTTTTTTTTTTTTTATCCAGATGTCAGTAACAGATTGTCATCTTGAGAGAATTGAATAGTTACAACAGGCCTGTCGTTCAATCATTGAAATTGCTGGGTTTACTGCTAGGAAAGTTGTCTCACTGTGTCGTATAAGGCAATTTTTCTCTCCAGAAACTATCTTCTATATTTATAAGTCTACCATTCGTCCATGCTTTGAATATTATTGTGAAATCTGGTTTAGTCCTCCTCCTATATATTCATAAAACCCAAGGAATCCACAATATTAATGATCCTGACCTGGCATCTTTGGCTTCAGTCACTTTCTTCTAGCAGCTCAGGGCCTTTTATATAACTGCTTTCATGGTAATTATTCTGATGAATTTTCTTCTATGGTACCTAGACTTGATTAATTTAAGCGCAATACTAGATTTACAATACGGTGTCATCAGTTTACAGTTGAATTCCCTAGATGTAGCCGTAAGTTCTATGCTAACAGTTTCTTCTCTCCCACTTCTCGCTTGTGGAGGTCTCTGTCGGCTTCATTCTTTCCAGCCAACTTTGATCTTCAAAAATCTAAATGCAATGTCAATCGTTGTCTAATACTTCTTGTTTCCTCTTCTTTTATTGTTCTCGATCCTTAATAATGCTTTCCTTGTTCTATCTAACTCCCTGTGTCTTAATGGCTTTACTATCTTGCTTGGGGTGAAATGAATAATAATAATAATAATAATAATAATAATAATAGATGTACACAAAGACATTTACAAAATATTGCAGTTCACATTTAAGTTTATGAATGTTAATTGAATATCGATATGAGTTTTCCTTCATTGATTTTATGATTTATTAATTTGTTTTTACGGATTCCCCACCACCACCACCAACTTCATGCATTATTTAAAGGCAAAACATAATTATTATTTTCTTGTGGGTGAATATTCCATTGAGAATGCTTGCGAATAACAATGATTTTTCCAGATACAAGTCCTACTATTTAGCCCATAAGTTTGGCGTGATCGATTTATAAATTTCAGGAGGACATTTTCGCGTAAGTGAATTGTAAGGTACCCACTCCGCTTTTACTTTAAGAAAAGTGAGGTGTGGTCTCAGTTCAGTTATGTGCCATGCGTGATACACGCTTAGGCGATCATGTATCTTTCGATACATGACTGACGATGCAGATTTTTTTTTCCCGCAATACGTTGCCATTTCTTTCTGCGGCAAACCTGTTGTCATCCAATGCTATAGAACCCGGTTTATCTTGCTATTTACCCATAGCTTGGGGACAGAAGAAGAGGATTTATACCTTTTGTTGGAGGGCACATGGGTTGAGTGTCAGGAAAAGGGAATAGATGTAGTTGTGGTTAGCGGTTTCAATCTGTAATCTTGCCCGTCTTGTGATAATCAACACAGATTAAATGAAGGATCTGTGTTTGGTTCTTATTCAACATTTACGCAGTATTCATGAAACAAAAAGAGAGGATGTGTGATCTAATGTTATTAAGATACAGGACATCATAGTTGAAATTAGTCTTTTTCTTGAATGCCTACGCATTTCTTGCAAATTTTTTTTTTTTTTTTTTTTGCACTTAAAAAGAAAAGTTATATTAATCAATAAACTATGGCATGTAGACGTAAATATATTCTTTTATTTCTTTCTTCATCTGATAAACGTAAACTTTTAAATAACGCAAGAAAACAATAACTCTCCCCGAAACAAAAAAAAATGAAATGTTCCTATGAATGGCACATCCGCAGAAAACAAAATATCGATTCTTTTTCCCTGAGGAACAGTAAAAAAAAATATTCAGCACATATTTTTTTATTGTTCTCAGTGTTAACTGAATGCTGCAGATATGATTATACGCTTATTTAATGTACGTCACCCGTGTCCATCCTTAGGTAAGTGACGTGTGGGATAAGACTTATCAACCAACAAAAACGCAATCTATGAAACAATTTCGGAAATTCAAATTGAAACTGCTTGTGTTAATTTCACATTATTTATTTCATATTAGGGTTCATGCAATGCAAGGCATGAGAGCCACTATTACTGAATGCAAAATAATTCGGTAGGAAGTTTAGTCAGTCAATTATGTGCCATGACGTTTACACTCTTAGGCGATCATGTATCTTTCGATACATGACTGACGAGGCAGATTTTTTTCTGCACTAGGTTAGTATTTCTTTCTGCGGTAGACCAGTTGCCATCCAAGTCTATAGAACCTGGTCTGTCCTGCTATTTACCCATATCTGGGGGGGGGGAGAAGAAGAGGATCCATACCTTTCCCAAGGGTATTAGCACGTAAGTGAATGTAATGGACTCAACTGAAATTCGAACTCCGCTCTCCGATTCCTCAATCTGAGATGCTATCCATTACTCCACAGTGCCCCCTCTAGTGCCCTTGAAAATAGTAAGAATCTTTCTTTTCCCCTTCCCCACCAGCTATGGATTAAATAGCAGGGCAGACCGAAATTCTAGCCTTGGTGACAACCAGTCTAAAAGAATGAAAACGTTGAAAACAGACTAGCCACAAATGTACACGATTGACAAATGTAACCTAATCTACATAGCAATACAGCGCCATCTACAGTAAACTTTCTTTAAACTTAATAACTCAAAAACGAAGTATTTGCGGGTATATGTTTATGTGGACTTTTGTCCTTGTTTTGGTGTGAGGAACCCGCTCCCAAAGTTTATAAAAATATTTTTGATACACCCCGTATATCAGTCAGTTATGTACCATGCGTGATACACGCTTAGATGATCTTTTATCGTTCGATACATGACTGACGAGGCAGATATTTTTTTCCACAGTAGGTTGCCATTTCTTCCAAGGCTATAGAACCTGTTCTGTCCTTCTATTTATTCATAGCTAGTGGGGAGGAGAGGATATATACTTTTTCCAAGAGTATTAGCACGTAAGAGAAGGTAATGGATTCGACTGGAATTCGAACTCGGCTCTCCGATTCCTCAATCCGAGCCGCTATCTATTACTCCACCGTGCCTTCTCCCTAAGACTGATGAAGAGGATAAATATCGATTGACTCTTGACTTGAAGAGGTTAAATTTGCAGTGTTAAGGGAAGCATCCACGAGGGAGTCTAATTCAGAAAGTAAACAGTTCTTGAGAAAGAAGCTGTCTGAGTGGAACTTTCTCATTGCAGTTGGAATTGGCAGAAATGACGGTGATGGCTTGTCTTAGCTACAGAGTGGACAATTCTACTTAGTTGGATTATGAAGGAAATTAGATTGATTTGACACTATGGACGAAGTATGGTTAATCTTAACTCAACTAGCGGAACATTTCCTATGAAAATACCAGTTGGGTACCCATAGGTGGGAGATGTTGCGTCTTTGGAGAAGCGGGTGCAGAGTGGAAAATAAATCTTCCTTCGCAAGACCACGTAAAGGATTCTGAAATGTATCAACACTGAAAGGTAAGGATTGGGCATCTCGTGCCCAGATATAACAGCAATACTCGCTTATTTTCCCACTGAAAGCAATACTCCATCAGGAAAGGCACAAAATCGAGTCTCCCTGTAATCAGTCCTATTGCCAGTCTTTGATGATAGATAAACGAATGAGTAATCTACTCTCTCGTAACTGTCTTACTTGACCACGCTTCTATATCTGTTTTCACTCATGACAAAAAACAGTTTAAATTCTTGCTTCAAACTATGATTTTTAACTTCTTTCTCTCACTCTTTCTTTCTTTCTTTCTTTCTTTCTTTCTTTCTTCGACCTTTATTTTTCTCTTCAACTCTCCCTTTCTCTTTTTCTCTTCTCTACCGGTTTTTTTTAACATTTCTATTTTACCTACTTCTCTTTCCGTACATTTCTCTCAATTTCTCTCTATTGCTTCTCTTTGTTCTCTCACTCTTTCTCTACTTTCTCTCTTTCCCCCTGTGTACGTTCTCTCTTTTTAAATCAATCCCTCTCTCTACTTCCTCTCTTTCTCTCTGTGTAATCCCTGTGTTTTTCTCTCTCTATTTCCGCTCTTTTTTTCTCAGTCTCTCTGCATTTCTCTCTGCATTTCTCTCTCTGTATTTCTCTCTCTGTATTCCATCTTTTCTCTCTCTGTACTTCTTTCTATCTCTTTTCTCTCTTAGCTATTCATTCCAGAACTGTCTTTATTGCTCTAAGCCTTTCCTTCCTTCTACTTCTATCTTTTTATCGTTCTCCCTCCCCACTCTCTACATATCTATCTCCCTATTTCTTTATATTGTCACTCTCTTTCTCTTTTTTCTTCTCATTCTATTTCTCTCGTCACGTCCTCCCTTTCTCATTAAATTTCCTTTCTTTCTTTCTTTCTTTCTTTCTTTCTTTCTTTCTTTCTTTCTTTCTTTCTTTGCACTTCCTCTTCTTAGCTGTAGCACACTCTCAACCTTTCTTCTCTCCCAATTATTTATTCCAGACCTGTATCCTTATTTCTTTTCTCCACCCCCTCCTCCTCCTCCTTCTTCTTCTTCTTCTTCTTCTTCTTCTTCTTCTTCTTCTTCTTGTTCTTCTTCTTCTTCTTCTTCTCACCAATCACTCTTCTTGTCATTCACTCTCTCTATCTCACACGATCTCTCACTGACTCACTCTCTCTCTCTAACTTTCTGCTTTTTTCTTTCTCTTTTTATTCTTTCTACTTCTCTTCCGCCTTCCATTTTCGAAATACCTTCCCCTCTCGCTCCATTTTGCACTGTGTATCTCTCGTATAGACCCCTTTGATTTTTCTATTACCCGCGCATTTTTTGCTTCTGTCGTTCTCATGGAAAATATTATGTATTTTGCTTATCATTTTTAGTTAAAAAAAAAAAAAGAAATTATTATTCTTTGCTGACTCATCCATAAATAATGCAGCCATCAAAAATCATGTTTCGCCAACACTGCGCATGCGCCGTGGTCACTTTATTTATTTGTTTGTTTATTTATTCATCTGAATGCTTGTAAATAAATGCAGCCAAACGGAGACCAGGCTTCTCACCTCCAACAAATTTTCTTTACTTCTTCGAATTTCTCTGTCGTCCCCCCGCCTCACACTTCTCTATTAGTTTTTATTATTATTATTATTATTATTATTATTATAGCATTTTTCTTTTCCTTCTTTTTTCCCCCATTCCCAAGAATCTTCATTTTTCTCATTAATGTTTTTTATCTTTCTATTCTACACTTCTTTTTCTTCCGCCAACTCTCTCTCTCTCTCTCTCTCTCTCTCTCTCTCTCTCTCTCTCTCTCTCTCTCTCTCTGGTTTTCTATTTCTATATTTCTCTCTCTCTCTCTCTCTCTCTCTGGTTTTCTATTTCTATATTTATCTCTTTCTCTCTCTCTCTCTCTCTCTCTCTCTCTCTCTCCTCTCCCTCTCTGGTTTTCTATTTCTATATTGCTCTCTTTCTCTCTCTCTCTCTCTCTCTCTCGCTGTTATTTTCTATCTCTATCGCTCTCTTTCTTTTCTTTATTCTTTTAAAAGTTCTTCGTCTTCTTTCCTTTCTCTTTCGCTCAGAGCAGAATCTATCTCCTTACTGATAAAAATAGATGAAGTGAAGAGTAGGAAGGGGGGAAACAGTTCACGTTGGAGTCATTTTAATTAACCCCTTTCCTGCTGAAATACGATTCATAATTACAGAGGTCACTTCCGTTATTCGTTTTATCCAAGAGCGAAAGAAAAAGCAGCAGCAACAGCAACCAACAGTAACGAATAGAAGAAATAAAACATCACCTAGACTACTGAAAGCGCTCGCTTTAATGACAAGAACTGCATATACTAGGACATACATACCCATAAATAAACACGCGCAAAGATACACACACACACACACACACACACACACAAATAGATAGATAGATAGATAGATAGATAGATAGATAGATAGATAGATAGATAGATATACGATAAAAAATATAGTTCTAAAGTAAGCTGTATTTGGGTGTACACATGCTCAATACCAGGGATAAAGCATGTGTAAATATAAGAGTGTAAAGCTAGTGGGGAGGGTCAATTGAAGTCTACATACTTTTTTAACCAGCCTCATTTGAACTTAAGAAGAATTTTTTGTATGTATACAACGGTTCATGACTTCGGATCTCTGGTTCAAAATATTTTGGGGATCCGGAAATAACACTATTGCCAATTTTTCCTGTTGGCAGAGGTTACAAATGTTATTGTGGTTGTTGTAAGGCTTTTTTAAAAAAACTTCTCCATCTTAATTTGTTAGAGCTTCTAAGACTTACTAGCTTAAGTGACGACCTATTATTGTACCATCTTCGTTTGACAAAACATTCACTACATCCTATGTACGCTTCATTTTGACCATTAATATCTATTACTTCTACTTCATAGATTATTGCTCCATCTAATGGACACCTCTTCTCATCTCTACAGTTGCATAAATTTTAATGTTAACTTTTCCATCTGAATTTGCTAGAGCTTCTAAGACTTACTAACTTAAATGACGACCTATGACTGTACCATCATCGTTTAATAGAACCGTCAGTACATCCTATGTACGCTTTATTCTGACCACTAATATCTATAACTTCTGCTTCATATATTATTGCTCCATCTAATGGACATCTATTCTTATTTCTACATTTACATAAATTACAATGTTAATTATATTTTGCTGCACGTTAGTTTTGAAATTTCTGGACTTTTGTCTATTTATTGTTTCCAAATTATTAGTACAGCTGTAGCTTAATTTAACTGTGCTTTTATTAAATATCTTATGTAATTCTGAATTTTTTTGAAAGTGTTTAGCAAGTAATTAGAAAAAGAACTCCCCTATTTTACATTTTACGTCTAAGTTAAAAAGAGGCTATAACCAAATGATGTTTTTGTTCCTCATTTAAGGTTTAAATTCTAGCTTATTTTTGAGACCTTCAAACTTTTAAGTTCTTCTCATATTCTTTATTTGTATTCTCAAAACTTATTTTACTAGAAGAGTTCTTGGATAACCTAGACTCTATTCCTTTAGGAGTGTTCTCTATTATGTTTGCATATTAGTTTGATCTAATATTCACGTATTTTAATTTTGCGTTGGGTTTCATTGATGGGGAGGTATTGCCAGCCTGTAGATTTAATTCTACGACCAGATAGTTAAAAGCTTTTTATTCTTTTCGCATTTTTTTCCAAGCCGATGCTTTTAAAGAGCTTGAAAAGCGCTTTTCTTATATTGTCATTTGTTTATCTGTTGTCTGGCACTATCGTCAGACCGTCATCTCTATACAGACCACGATTGTTTATATGTACAATCTTTCTTAATTTCATACAAGATATGTAGGCCTATTAACACCGAAACAATGCCATAAAACGGATCTTGTGGTACATTCTAGCTGTCTTTTTTTTTTCTTAACCAATTTTATTCATTGTCGAATACGATTGTAAATTTTTTTCTGTTTGATCAGGTGTTATCTTTACGAAGCCTTTGGCGATGTCTAAAGCCTCCAGCGGACCTTTTTCGGGTATAGATGGATAAAAGTTTTTAATATCATATTTTCTAAATACATATTTGTTTTTATTTTTAATTTTGTGGAACTAAGAAATGCACTCACTACGCACACACACACACACACACACACACACACACAGATATATATATATTTTATAGGAAAATCAGTATTCTGGACACAGTTTGTGTGTGTGCGTGTGTGTGTGAGAGAGAGACAGACAGACATTAGGAGAGAGAGTTTATGTGTAACGGACAGAGAGAGAAGGGTATATGAAAGAGAGGGAAACAGTGTGTAAGTGTGTAAGTGAGGGTGTGTGCGTATAGGTGTATGATGGAGTGAGATTGCATGTGTGAGTGTCATGGAAAGAGTGAGAGTACGTGAGTGTGTGTAGGTATGGAGAGAAAGAGAGAATGTGTCTGTATGTAAGAGAAAGAGAGAGGGAGTTTATGTGAGTGAGAGAAAGAGTATGTGTGTAGGTGTGTGAAACAGAGATAGCGATAGAGGAGTTTCGAGAGGAGAATGTGTGTAGGTATGGAAGAGAGCGGGAGTGTGTGTGTGTGTGTGTGTGTGTGTGTGTGTGTGTTAGAGAAAGAGTGTGTTTGTCTGTGAGAGGGAGATGGGGTGTGTATGTGTAAGAGAGAAGAGAGGTGTATGCGTGTAGGTGTGTGAAACAGAGATAGAGAGAGAGAGTTTATGTTTGTAAGAGAGAGAGAGTGAGTTTGTGTGTGTGTGTGTGTGTGTGTGTGTGTGTGTGTGTGTGTGTGTGTGTGTGTGTGTTTGCATATGTCTGTGTAGGTATGTGAGAGAAAGGGAGTGTGTCTGTGTAAAAGAGAGTGGGTGTGTGTGTGTGTGTGTGTGTGTGTAGGTATGTGAGAGAAAGGGAGTGTGTCTGTGTAAAAGAGAGTGGGAGTGTGTGTGCGTGTGTGTGTGTGTGTGTGTGTGAGAGAGAGAGGGAGAGCTAATGAAGGCAAAAAGTAAACCCCCAAACCAAAACAATAACCTATAAAATTATAAAAACACATTTTTATAGTAAAAAGACCAGCAATACATTTTCATATAAAGAAGATTACCAACAATAGGTATTTATCGAAAAATTTCTAACAATACCTCTTTATCTGTAGTTGAAGGCATACGAATGCGTTCAAAATATTCAGATTTTGGCATTAAATAACCCACCCAGGTTGATATGCCGCTAAACAAAATCAACTGAACCAAACTTTTTACCCATTAAAAATATTACCAACAATACATATTTATAGTAAAATTCTAACAAAGCTTTGCACAAGCTTTAGAATCTCCAACTCAGTAATCCTCAAAAAGAGTTCCATGAGCTTATTCGTATGAATAAAATTTTGACCTCAACAAAACAAAAACGGAAAATGGCATTCTTTATCAAAGAATCCAAAGATAGATAAACAGATAAACTTCACTTCCAAACTTATGTGAATATTCTAAAAAAAGAAATAAGTGACAAATAAAGTTAAAATCACAGAGAATCCGTTACCAAAAAACATAAAACAACAGCTAAGGAACTCGGCTCAAATAAAAACGTTACCATTAGAGTTGCTGATAAAACTAATATTTTTATCTTAAACAAGAATATCTATAATTCCAACATAAAACTATCCTCGTTGACATAAACAAATGTATAGAACTGCAAAAAAGTAACATCTATCTTAAAAAAACATATAAAACATCATCACTGTTAACAATGTAGAAATAGTATCTATGAAACTGAAAAAAAATAGTGTAAATTACAAACATAGCTACTGATATCCTCTTCCTTCTCTCTCCTTCTTAGTGTAATTCTCTATGTGTATAGTATTTCTACAGGCTCACCACAGGTAGTGTTGTTCCTATGGTTTCTGTAGCAGATAGATTTTTATGTGGTGAAGTTGCTAGCTTCGCGCCTAACTAGTTTTGAACTCACCGTTGTTTTATTCCTAAACTGTTTGCCAACCAATGCTAGAGAAACCCAAACTATGCTGTTTAATTCATACCATTCGCAGGTGTTTTTATACAAAAGCGAACTCAACAATCTTGGTCTGAATTCGAACTCCCCGCGCCATTTCTACTTTTTGTGCTAATAAGCACTACGCTACGCGAGCATCCATGATGTGCTCTACTTATATGGTAAGGTATTTATATGGTTAAGTATTTATATGATAAGTTACTTATATGGTAAGGTACTTATATAGTGAGGTAAAATTACATAAACATTATTTTCTTTGTTTTCTTTCCTTTATAATTTTTTTTAATTATCTCACGCTCAGTAGCCCTTTATGTCTTATTGACTTTATCGCCTTGCCTAGGGATGAAATGATGTAAAAAATAAAACAAACATGAATTAGCAATCACATCCCAATCTATGCAGTTGACCGTCCTGGGTAAGATGATAAACTACATCCAACAGCAAGTCCTCAGATCAGGAGAATTTGAAGAACATGGACCACCTCTCGATTGCCGGTGTTAGGGTCCCAGGTATGGGCAAATAGTTAACCCCCAAACTGGTGTCGAAACAACATGAAAGTGTAAAAATCTTACTTATTATAAAATGTAGATTGTGTGTGTGTGTGTGTGTGTGTGTGTGTGTGTGTGTGTCTACGTTTATATATTGGATCGGATTTCCTACATTTTTCAACCGATTTCAACAAAACTTGACAGGACTACGTAAAATTACCTTGCGGTGGTTCTGACAGTGCCAAAAATTGGAAAAACACGATAAAACATAATTTTGCACGAAATCAATTTGAAAACACGATAAAACATGATTCTGTCGCCAGAATGAAAGGGGGACAACTCATATCGAGTTATACTTATAAAACCCAGGTTGTTTGTATGTGTGTGTGTGTGTGTGTGTGTGTGTGTGTGTGTGTGTGTGTGTTCGTTTATATATGGGATCGGATTTCCTACATTTTTCAACCGATTTCAACAAAACTTCACTTTTTTTGGCAGGTAGTGTTTCTTATTGTCTTGCACACTTTTTTCTTTATTTTTACATTCAGAATGCTTTAAAAATTCCATTTACAAGACAATTGTTTATAATAAAATTCTATTCAATCGATAGACTCATAACGATTGAAAACAATGATTTTGTTTGAGTTTGGGTTTGACCAATTCGTAAAAAAAAAACTAATTAAGACATGCGTGTCTGTCAACCTTAAACAATAATCTTTGTCAATTTTATTTTTCAGTCTTTATGTTGGTCGATACTTGATCTATCTTTTACTGTTACATCCCCAGGCAACGCTGGGCTCTACTGCTAGTAGGTTATAATACCAACAATAAATTTTTAGGAAAAATTTTTAACAGCAATATATTATTACCAGCAATACATTTTTGAAGTAAATAAGTATTACCAACAATACATTTTTGAGGAAAAAATATTACTAGCAATACATTTTAGAAAAAAATAAATATTACCAGCAATACATTTTTGAAGAAAATAAATATTACCAACAATACATTTTTGGAAAAATACCAACAATACCACAATACCAGCAATAAAAATTTTGTTGGCATTAAATAACCCATTGAGGTTGATATACCGTAAAACAAACTAAAACTATACAGTTGATGAAAAAAATAGAATTAAGCTTAAGAAAAATAAATAGTAACAATACAGTCTATAATTTTGACCAAAAGAATATAAAAAAAAACTATTCTACTGCAACCAGACGAGTCAAAATTATAAACAGGATAAAATTGGCATGAAGCATATGAGGCATAGATATAAATCATCACCATCAGTCCCACAACCGGATGTGGTGGTAGGGTCTCTGCGCAGCTGCGCAACTGAACAGCTCCCTCCACCCAATGTCTGGGAGTTTCTGTGTATGATCTTCCAGTTCAATCAGTGATTTTGTCAATTCATTTTTCTTCCTCTGTCTGCCTCTTTGTTTGTCTAAGGTGGTACCATTTGGGATGGCAGTGAAAAAGTTTCATTGCCGATGAGGTCTTCCAATGGGGCCTCTTCTTGTCTGGTTTCGTACTGCGCCATTTGTGATGCAGTGTACACAGGAGTTGTCTATAATGTTTCTGTAGCGTCTCGTTTCTAATGCTAGGATTCTTCGCTGTAATTCTGCTGTTAATGTCCAAGATTCGCAGGTGTACAGAAAGATTGAGAAGACCAATGTGAGCAGTGGTTTGATCTTTGGTTTAAGGCAAATGATTTTGTCTTGTCAAACGGTTTGTAGTTCTGTGACAGCTGTCATTGTTTTTCTTAGTCTTGAAATTATTTTTATTCTGGAAACCTTTTCACAATCCAGCCAAAATATTTTAATTGGATCACAACTTTAAGATAAATATAAGCTAAAAATAAGCATGATGTATATGATTGACTTATCACTTATCAATAAGCATCACGTATATGATTGACTTATTATTAAAAAAAGACTTCTAACCTAATAACATCTAACAAAGAGTAGAACAACCTATTGAATAATATAATGTAACTGGCTTAAAATTCTCCCTATCGGGCGGCATTTAAACTAGCTCCAATAGAGGTATTTCGATTAGGCCTTCATTACAATAGGTAGGGAGGAGTAGATGCAATAGGCAACAATAAAATACAGAAGAACTCAAAATTGATCACTACATTTAAGTATTGCATTAATATTTAAGCTTACCTTTTAAAAGTTCAACGATAATTCTTCTGCCGCCACTTAAAGACAATTTGATGTGCGTGGGTCCTTACTTTCCACACAAACAATTACTTTTATTTCTTGGGCGACTTTCGCTGGATTTTGCATTTAATTTCTGTTATTCTTAAACTTCTTTACAAATTATAAAAACTGTTATTGTACAAAAATTCGTCGTTAAAATTCACGTAAAAATTGCCGAAAACAATCGCAGTAATGAAAACTTGGGAATCCAAAATCTCAGGTTTACGTGTCCGATTCCGTCCCGGATTGTTTTTAATTTGCTCAGGGAATCGGCCTGATTTCAAAATGGTATGATATGCTGGGATACGGCCTATAAGAATAAAGTTGAGAAAGTGTG
The DNA here is from genome assembly GCA_903632075.3 of Acanthosepion pharaonis. Classification (NCBI taxonomy): domain Eukaryota; kingdom Metazoa; phylum Mollusca; class Cephalopoda; order Sepiida; family Sepiidae; genus Acanthosepion; species Acanthosepion pharaonis. Next base: position 5,033,419 of record CAHIKZ030005066.1, read on the forward strand.
ACACAGTGACAGACTGACATTCGCACTTATATAGATATAAGAATTCTGCTTTATTTTTGAAGATTCGGGTCGTGTAACGGTATCGAACCTGAAAAATGGAGATCATAGAGTTCAAATTTCGGTCTAGACACTTTCATATAATGTCCTTGTGAAAGACATGAAGCCGTTTTATCACTCATTATTTATAGTTTACATAGCAAGTTAGACTCGGCTCTCTAGCTTTAAGTGGCAAGCAGTCTAAGAGATGACCTTGTTACACATAGCCCATATTGTCATTTAATGGAAAAAACGTAGTTTCAATATTATTTTCTCTCTCTGTGCATGCAACGCCGATTGGAATTATAGATTACTCTACAGCACGCGTCCTTGCAATTGGGATTACAAATGGAATGACTCGTTTACTTTGTGTCTAATCATGTTCAATTTTCTCGTCAATAATGTTTTTAATTGTTGGCAGACAAAAAGATCGCAAAAGGAAATATTTATTTATTTATCTTTTACAATGATATTCACTCTGTACAAGTCCCGAGAGCCACATAGAGTAAGAAGCATAGTTTATGTGGATATGTGGATAAGATAACTGTTAACCCTAGACTTGAACAAGAAGAAATTGTAATGATCGGGGAAGCGTCCTTTTGGCAGTCGGTTCTACAGAGCAGCGATTTGTGGGAAGAGGCTGCTCAAGTGGAACTTACATCTCACAAATGGAATAAAAATGTGCGTGGCATAGCGGATCTTAGCCTTGAAGGTAAAAACTGTTCGTCTGAACACTTTTCGTGGAAACAGCGATAGAATAGCAAGAGTCTCGCGACGTTTTTCGTCAGTGGTTGTAGGGTGGAAAGTCATTTATCACTCACAAGGACGTGGAGGCGCTTTTGGACTCAATCGAGACTAGAAAGTGGAGACTGGACGGCTCCTGGCTATATATGGCAGCAGTACTACATTTTAGGCCTGATCTGGCTCTTGTATATGTAGAGGAATGCAGGAGTCGGGTACTTACTCGAGCGATATAGGGAACCACCAACCATTTACCCAGGATCTTTAACTATAGATCGTATATACGAGTTCCACATTAGGTTTGGGTTAGATTTATATTGCAATAGGCGCTCAAGGCACTGGTCTTCCCTGAACGAATATCCGTTCTTCGCGATAGGTGATAGTCCTGGGTCCGATCGGCGATAATGAATCGTCACTAGTTTGATCAATGTAAATATTCTAGAATTTTAATTGGATCTGAAAAAATTTTGGCAGCTAAAATAATCTACAATTATTGATAAGTAATTTCATGAAACCAAATAGTGTTTCTGTTACCATTTTTTTAATATTACTACATTCCGACTATTACCAGGTGATTTAACATTGACGTCTGGTTACTGTTACCAGATCCTTTTAATATTACCGTACTGCTATTTTACCAGTTTATTACAGGGTATTGCTATTATTACTGGATTGTGAATATTACCAGGTGTTGTTTTTATTACCAGGTGATTTAACATCTTGTTGTTGCTATTACCAGGTGTTTCTATGCTGATTCTTTCAAACCAGTTTTTCTTCTAAGGGGTAACTTGAGTAAAAGTATTGCTTCTATTTATTTACTAATTTACCCATTCTGTAAAAAAAATGGCGGCATATGTACTTTTTTCCATTTTTTTATTTTTTGCTAAATTCTATTATTTCATGTAACTCTTTCACGGAATCGGTATTTTCACCTTGCGGTTTCGTAAAAGTCTTCGAACTCTGTCCATTATTTAGCTTCCCCTTATATTAAAAAAAGAGAACTGGAATACAGCAAACACTTACAGACAAAAAAAATGGCTTGTTTATTATATAAAATATATCTGGTAAATTTGTTGAAGAGTTTCCTGAAATTTAACCTTAAAAATTCTCTTGATAGAACCATTCGACCAAAATAATTCAATTATGTGACTTTTTTTTTTAAAGAAAATTATCCAATCTCTTTTGGAAAGTCGAAAGAAGAAAGTTAAAACCCGTTTAAAATCTCAGCTTAACATTTATCATTTTTATACGATTTTTTTGTTGTTGTTGTTGCATGGCCGCCAAAACATTTAAGAAGTGCAAACGGATAGAATTCCTTAAATTCCTTGATAACATTTTGGCGGAAGACATGCAGTAATCTTTATTATTTTGTACTCGTTGAGTATTCACATCAGTCCATCTGGTCGCTTTTATTGGAGATCACGTGACAACAAGTACCCGTAACACTTCCACGTTCACCTCAGTAACGTTGGCGGTTTCATTAACGCTGTCGTCTGGATGGTTTCAATCGTTCTTTGAAATTCCTGTTCTGACAATCTCTTCCCAAGAATCTTTGGGACTATTCCAAGTGCACCACTGATGACCAGTAGACTTTTTTGGTTTTGGTTTGTTTTTTAGTTTTGTTTTGTTTTTTTGGATTTTTTTTTTCTTCAGTTTTTTTTTCCACTTTTTTTCCGACCACACTAGGTCTCGGTTGTAATAACTAAACTATCATCTCTATTTTTATTATGATTTAGATCTGGACTCCAGATCTAGCCTGGGTGATCAGTTTGAATTTTCAACACCCCAATGAATTCTTCCTGGATTTAGACTGACTTTTGATTTGAGTCTGGTCCTCTTGAATGATTACATCCAAGATTTGTTAGATATTAAACCAAGATGCTCGCCGAAATAGAACATATACCAATATTCATGTAATCATTACAACGTCCGTCTCCAAACATAAACACTAAGGAACCTAGTGATGAGGAAATTAAGAAAGCTGTGCGTTGTGGTGCAGTGGAGATCGGCTCGGAATGAGACATCGAAGAACAGAGTTCGAATTCCAGTCCTTCATTCACTTACATAGAAAAGGTATTCCATCTCTGCCCGCCTCCAGTTATGGGTGGACCATCAGGACAGATTAGGTCCTATAGCGTTGCTTGGCAACCAGTCTACCTCAGAAAAAAAAAACGAAAGCTTACTGCAGGATAATCTTCTGACGAGTCAGTCACAAATCACATATGGCACTTAACTGACTGACGGAAAAATAACACCTCACTTGATATTTAGACCGGACTTTTCAGATGAGCTTGCATTCTTCCCGAATTCAATAAATTTCTCTATTTTAGGAAAGGGGTCTAGAATCAGAAATATATCACCAAAAGTTGAGGCTAATTACGGATTAACTATGGAAGCAAAAACATAGCCATCAAGACCTTTACGCATACATCAGTATCATTCATTATGGCGAAAGTATTCATCCACAGATATTCGGATCTTATAGTGGCTATTAGAGGAGAAGTACAACCCCAGAATCAACGATCAGTATTTGATTATTTGCTATCAAGTGTATTATCTAGTTCTCAGTCAAAACCAAAGTCTACAAATAATTATTCTGTTTTTGTGTGAAATGTACAAAATAATGAATTGGCCCAATTTTTAGAAAAAGACAAAATGATCAATTTTGAAGATTTGTCACCAAACAGGATCACCAGGATTTTGTGTCAACCATTTTACTTTCAATCAAAGGTCAACTCTTACCACATTAAACTTAAGATGTCCGCAGAAATGAAACATATACCAACATACATCCGATCATTACATTTGCTTCTAAACATAAACAATAATGAACCTTCTGATGAAGAATTAAGAAAGAGGTATTTAAGAAACTAAGCAATAATAAAGCCTCATTTGCCATTGAGATTGAACTTTTGAAAATATCCTATTTTCCTCCCGAATTCAATAATGTTTCTCTATTTTATGGATGAACTCTAGAATTAGAAAATTGGAGTTTATCATGCATTTATGCCCTATGGAATCAAAAAGGTGTCAATCAAGACCCTCATACATACATAGATATTTCACTTGAGTCCTTCATGCTGTACGAAAAGGTGGAAATGAGAGCCCCACTCTATTCAATCTTTTCGTAAACTATGCCCCGCGCATTTACAAACACAGATATAATTAGACAAGTACTGATCATTTAAGCATTCCATACCACATACTCAAACGAGGCTAGGAGACAACGATCCTGCTTTCCCTCCCGGGACCAAAGTACTGATTAGGCGGGAGGGATCTCTGCTGATGACATAGATATTCATAGTAGGGATAAGGAAGATCTTGAACAGAAAATTAACATACTTTACCAACTGTTCCAAGAAATAGGATACAAAATAAAACTTTTCAAAATAGAAACTATGATCTAAAATTGGATCCAGCGGCAATGCTTCTGATCAGGAGGTTTTGAAGAGCATGGAACCATCTCTTGATTGCTGTTGTTCCCAGGTCCTCTTTGACTCGGAGTGGTAGCACCCGTTAGGGTTCCAGCTTTGGGCAAATAGTTAACTCCCAAACTGGGTTCAAGCCACTATGAAAGTATAAAAATGGATTTTTATAGTGAAAATTGTCAGCAATACATTTTTGAAAAAATATCAATAATACATTTTTGAGAAAGAAAGAAATATTATTAGGATGGTGCAAAAATAATGTCGGTTTTTGACGTTAAGTTGAACGTCAAAAACGACATTATTTTTGCACCAACCTAATACTAAAATACATTTAAAAAATTGTCTCTCGACAAAAAAAAACCTCTTTACAAAAATACGTCATTGAAACCTGATCTCCTACAAACTGATTTCTTACAAAGAATACATATTCTATTCACACGAACCTATCCTAAAAATCGTGCTAGCATTAAATAACCTACTGAGGTTGATATGCACCAAAACAAAATAAATCAAACCTGAAATTGGGAGGAAACTAGTAATGTCACTCTGAATGCATCCTAAAAATTCAGGACGCAGAATGAATAAATACTAAAATTATTTACATTATTCGGACTGTTATCCTCATCTTCATTGCCATATTCAAACCGGTTAAGCCGTTGTACGCTTCGGCCTACTTCAGGTGTCTGGAATTTCAAACCGAACCTTTTATTTCGCCCACTGGAGTAGATTGTTCTATTTTGCGTGCCATGTCACTTCCAGATGTCTCAGTTATTTCCCTTTAACACAGCTCTCCAAGTTTTGAGCTCACCACTACAGTAGACTGGTATGGAACTCAAAAATCTTTGGATCTAGTCACTGGATCTAATCAACGTCTTTATCCACTGGGTCATGTCTCCTTGAAGACGTCTGTGTGTGAATTTATAGGACTTATAAATTTAATGTCTCAGCAACTGTTTTTTTACCAGTGCTCATAATGAATAACGGTCCGAATAATGTAAATAATCATAATACCTCATCTCAGAGATATAGACAAATACTAAACACTTCAAATACCTGGGTATATGGATCAGTTATAACAAATTTAGTATATGTGAAAAGAAACTGATTATAGCATAGACTTTGTCAGGGGTAGTTTCGCCAAACACCGCAAATTACTACAAAGCCACAACATCAACCTGAAAATTCGAGTCATGTCCTTAAATAGCCTTGTCAGAACAAGACTTTCATATAGATTTCATGCATGACGCCATACCTGTTCAGAAATATCATAAAAATCTCAGCTACATACAACTGCTTTTTAACATCAATGGTTAAAAATGTCTTTGAGCGGGTGAAAAGCCTGAGGATCTTGGCAAAGATCATCCTTCTTTGAACATTGTAGACTGTCGCTACAGAATCACAAACAAAGAACTGTACTAAATAACAGAAATTACCTCACTTGAGGACTACCAGCAACAGCAACAACTAAAATGGATAGCATATGTAAATCAAAGGAAAAATAATGACATAATCAAGATGTTGACATTCCACACTATTTCTAACAAAAGATTAAGAAGCCCCCATCAATACTGGAAAGAGCAATAACAACAAGTGGACTTGAAAAACTTATTTTTCTGAAAAATTGTTTTAAGAGAAAGATTTTATGATTTTCAACCGAAAGTAGTACTAATTACTCCGTCAATGAATTCCAAATGTAGAAAAACGGCAAATATTACAATTACCATCTGATAGATTTTCATTAATGTGTTGATGATGACTAAATCAATTCTTCCCTTCTGGATTGGGTGCTCCGTTTAAATTTCAAATTCCGATAGAAACTTTAATTCATTTTAATTTACTTTTTGTTTAATTCTAATTTGACTTGGATTTCCAGGGACGATTACATCCACTATCCAACAGATATACACTTATTTCTTGAAAATTACTTTATCTAGTCTCCTTATCTAGGCATGAGTGCTCCGTTTGAATTTCAAGTCCCATAGAATTTTCTGTTTTACTTTTCGGTATATTTTAAATTGACAAATGACTTCTAATTAGATATTCTTCAATTTGCTAAAGGCGACTGAATCAGGTCTTCTAACATGAGTGCTCCTTTTGAATTTCAAAGTCCCGTAGAATTTTCTATTTTAATTTACTTTTTGGCATAATTTATATTGACAAAGGACTTCTAACAAGATATTCTCCAATTTGTTAAACACGACTGAATCAGGTCTTTTAGCCTGGCATGGGTGCTCCATTTACATTTCAAAGTCTTATAGAATTGTTAGCCTATTTTCATTTACTTGTTAATCTATTTTAATTGGACTCTGATCTCCTGGAAAGATTAAATCCACCATGTTGTTGACCGTCATTTCTTTCGTGAAGGTAACAAAATCAAATCTTCGAGCATGGTCGGAGAGCTCCGTTTGAATTTCAAAGTCTCATAGAATTTTTACTCGATTTTAATTTAATATTTAAGCTATTTTAATTTGACAATACCCTTCCGCAACGAATACATTCTCTATCATATTTCTCTATAAGATCTTTTATGTAATATGATGAAAAAATAGGACCTCTTTGCCTTCCATTTGAATTTTAGTCTTCCACTGAATTGTATTCTCTTTTAATCTCTAACACATTCTATTTTCTACCTATTCCAATCTCATTGATTATCGGATTGCAGTCTGCAAAATTCCCCAGCGATTCATTTCACGGTGATGTGTATTTTTCCTCATTTTAAGCTAATTTGCTGCGTATTATATGATCTCTTGTAAATTCGTGTAAGACTAAATTTTGTCTATTTCTACCTTACATCAGTAAAACAAAACCGTCTAGATTATTAGTAACAATGTGTTGATAATTTTAATTCATTTTTTTTAAAAATTGACAGATATATTCAATGTGTGAATCGACACAGATTTTTTTTAATTCATCTTATTTGTAGAGAGAGAATTTACATCGGTGTTAAGTCGTAAGTTAGCAGACGAAATATCAGTGTTTACATTTAAATAAAACATAAAAGATATTTTATTTTGGCTCCTAAATTAATTTCCTTTTTAAGAAGCGGACATGAAGTAAATCATTTTAAAAAGTTTTTTTCTTAATTTTTTAATCATTTCACCTTAAGAATAGTTGTTGTAAACCTAAAATATTAGGAACAATAAAATATAACAAAACACAGTTAAATATATTCTAAAACACAACAATATTCGTTTTTATTCTCCTCGATCAGGATACAGCAAGATTGGGTTGGATAAACAATTCACTGTTTACAGATGGTACCTTTGTCCAGCAGCCATGTTGTTGTCTGATACTACCCTTTTTTCGTGTAGGATTCGTTAGGGGAGAGTTGTCTCCCCTAACAATAGTGATAATGCTACTAGGATGCAAGGGGTTACAGGGAGGGAAAGAGAATAAGAAAACTTTGGTAAGGAGAAACGAGGAAAAGAACAATAAAGTTAAAGAATTCGGAGAGACGATTGAGATTTAAATTTAGATTTTTGAAGATTGTAGGTCGCAGGGAGGCAAGAAATCGGAATGGAGTTCCATAAACAAGAACTGTGCGAAAATAAACTCTAAGAATAGAAGTCGCAATTGCATCTAGCTAGTTCAACAGTAAGAGACATAATTGCCAATCTAGCAGCACGCCGAAATCCATGCAGTTGAGGTATATGTTGAATCCATCCCAAAAATACAAGATGCGGAATTCAGTAGTTATATTCCATGCGTGATACACGCTTAGTCGATCATGTATTCCCATAGCTGGAAGGAGAAGATTCGTACTTTTCCCAAGGCTATTAGCACGCAAGTGAATGTAATGAATTCAACTAGAATTCGAACTCGGCTCTCCGATTCCTCAACCCGAACCGCTATCCATTACTCCACCGTGCCTCCTTAATAAATGCTAAACTCTTCAGCAATTCCTCGGTGTATGGAAACAGAAAAAAATTAACTCACCAGAACAATTGCCATGGAAAAACAGCGAGACCACGTCGCATCGGTGGGAAAGTGACTCGAGCCGAGAAGCCAGGTTAGGATCGGGTTAATTCCATTACAGATCCGTCTTTGAATTTTCTCAAGAATCTTGAGATATATAGTAGGAACACCAGACCAGAAATGGCAGCAATATTCAATGTATGGAGGAATGTCAGATTTATAAATGTGCAAAATGGATTCTGACAAGAAGAATTTTCTGGCATGTCATAGCAAACCAATTCCTCGCAATAAACCTAGTAATTGATTTAATATAATTCTTCACCTGAAAGTTAGCGGGAGACCGTGAGTCCAAGACGGCGCAAAATGTGGCTCTCTTTTCTTTTTTTAAAATCATTTAATCAAGCAAGGCGAGAATGCCACTATCACGCAGGGGGTTACAAGGAGAGAAAGAAAAGACTGAGTGGGGGTGAAAGAACAAAATATGGACGGGAAGATAGAAGATGGCGATTGACGTTGCATTTTGAAGATTGCATTTATCAGGAAAGCAAGTAAACAGAAGAGAACTCCACAGACGGGAAATACGGGAAGAGAAACTGTTGGAGTAGAAGTGGCGGTTATATGTAACTATTTCTAGAGTAAAAGGATGGGTCCAAGTTGCAAATCGTATGGGACGCTTAAATCCATTTAGTCGGGGCACCAGAGAAAAAAAGCTCGTCAAAGAACTTGCCATAAAAATATTTGTGGAAAAGACAGAGGGAAGCCACGTCACGTCGGTGAGAAAGGGATTGAAGTTGAGATGCCAGATCAGGATTGATTACATTACAGATACTTCTTTGAATTTTCTCAAGAATCTCTAGATGAATAGCAGGAGCACCAAACTAGTTATGGCAGCAGTATGGCTATGAAAATATTTGTAGAAAAGACAGAGAGAAATAACGTAACTTTGGTGAGAAAGTGACTAACGCCGAGATGTCAGGTCACATTACAAACCCTTATATGAATCTTGTCAAGAATCTCGAGACATATAGTATGAGCACCAGACCAGTTATGACAGCAATATTTGATGCACAGATGAATGGTAAATTTATAAATATGCAAGATGGATTCTAGCGAGAAAAGGGTTTTGGCAGGACACAGTGACCCAACTCTCCTTGCAGTAGCTTCAGCTATTGATTTGATGTAGTCGCTCCACTGTAAGTCAGTTGAAAATATGACGCCAAGAAGGTGCAGTGGGTTGCTCTCCAGGAGTCGAGCGTCAGCCATGCTGATGGTAGGCTGATTTTTTTGTGGTGGTTAAGTGAAAGCAGTTTTGTTTTGGGGGAGTTAAAATTTACAATCCATTTTCTACCCTAGTTAACCATTGATTTTTTTTCAAGAGCAGCAGATTTACTTTATCAGCTCTGGTGAATTTGCTATTGAGACAGCTATAAATGGTAGTGTCGACTGGAGAAATAACTATTTGAGTTGGGAAAGGATGACATCAGGAAGATAATTGATGTAGATCAGAAACGTCGTAGATCCCAGAATAGGGCCTTGGAGGACACAGACTTTCGTGTGAAAGGGTCTGGAAGCGAGCCTGTTCAAAACGACCTTTATTTCAAGATTTAATAGGAACAATTGGATTAAACCAAACAATCGTCCTGTAATATCGTAGACCTGGAGCTTGCGTAGAAAATCAGACACGTTCGAGATATCTAGAGCCAAAACAGCAGAGCTTTGCCGTTATTATCAAGAGATTGATATACAAATTCATGAATGGCCGTTAACATATCAGCGATAGATCTAGCGAAACGGAATCCATCTTGTTTGTCCGAGAGGAGATCGTGAGAAGTAAGATGCTTAACCACTTCAGCATTGATTACAGTCTCGAAAACATTGCCGAAAGGAGGTAAGAGACTAACAGAGCGATAATTGAGGAGTTACAGGGTTTTCCTAAGTCCTTAAAAACAGGAACTACAGAAGAGGTCTTCCAGCAAGATGGAAAGCAGCAAGCAGCGATGAATATGATTTTGGAGCCAGCTCAGGAGCCTATTTCTTTAGGACAACGGCTGGTATCCCGTCACCCCCGCTTGTCTTGCGGGAGTCTAGTTAGGAAATGATGTCTGAAACCAGTGACAGGATTATGCTCATGTTCAGTAGAGCCTACGTTCTAGGGAGTGGGGAGGAGGAATCGGATATGGGTAAGTCCAGAGGGGTTGAGTATGGAGTTGGAAGAGAATTTCTAAGAAAGCATTCAACCATATCTGCAGTAGATGTCAGGGCTTCAAATTGATTGAATAGAAGACAGATTGAGCATTTGTTCAGTACACTCTTGCAGAGCCGCCAATAATTTCTAGAACCCAACTTATGAGAGGCTTCTGGAATTTAGCATCAACCATGCTGATGGCAGACAGAAAAGGTGATTAATTGAAGGCAGTTACGTACTGGAAACGTTACCATTTTGCAAGTCATTCTTGGTCCCAATTAACCACTAATAAGTTAAACTTCTGGAGAGCAGTTGTCAATTCTACTTTGTCCGACCTGTTCGACTTGCTTCTAAGACAGGAGTAAATAATTACGTCATCTCCAGAGATACCTAGTTTAGAACTGATTACATTGAAAACCTCGTTGAGGAAGATCAGAAACAAACATGACCTTCATTACACGATTTGTTAGGAACGATTGTATATTAATATTGCGCTTTCATTTCATCATTGCTGGCTAAAATGTTCTTAAACTTTGATGCATCAGTTCCAAGGCAGCAACGTCGCAAGCTTATTTGGACTCTGTATTTCTATGGCAATAGTTCAGATATATATAGTCACGCCAACGGAGTCGAGCCACTCTCATTCCTTCCGTATTCCAATTGTAAGTAGGAAGTTCCAACGAAAATAACATTTTTCCCTAAGAACCGCTGCTTTGGGGAACAAATGCTTCTCCCGAACCTCTTCAAATGCAGGTTCAATCCTTATCTCTCATCCATATCCTCATAATCATCACTTACTTCTCCATACTATTACATTCGTTTCAAACACCTCATTCAGAAACTCTCTACCTTGAGTGGCTCTCTATTGAGTGAACATTAGTATAAAGAAAAATCACAATAGTATTCTACTATAAGGGTATGGACAGGTTGAAAGAGGTTTTAAGGCATTACTGTTTGAGAGTGAGCTGATATATATAGATATATAATAAACAAATATAGCTATGAATAAATGGAATTATATCTATATATATATATATATCATTCCATTTATTCATTTATATATATATATATATATATATATATATATATATATATATATATATACTAGCCACAGTATTTCTAAGTAACAACGTTGCAATGGTAAAAATCTTTCCTTTATTTTTCAGTTGTTCTGAAGATGTTACTTATAAAAGAAACGTTGCCAAATGAATACAAAAAAAATGAAAAAATATTTTTATATATATCATCCTAAATACTTTGTTATGGCATTTTAGCCATTTTATTTATTATATATATATATATATATATATATATATATATATATATATATATATATAATACAGAATACATTACGTGTTCATTTAGACGTCTAATGGTTCTATTTAGTTTTCAAAAACCAAAGCCTGTGAGACTTTATTAATACTTAAAAGGAGTAAAAGATAAGTTGGCATCTGGAAAAATCATTAGCGCGGATACTCTTAAAAGACCCATTTGTTACCACGACGACTTCAATGAATATATATATATATAGGACCACCAGATGTGGTTATTAAAGCGCCTAGCAAAAATTATAGACTGATCAGTTTATACAAACCTTTTTTTTTATTTTTTAGCTCGACATTCTAGCTTCATAAAATCTATCTTAAACGAACTAGATTAAATCCTTGCGGAGGAAAGACTTATGGATTATTTTTTTTATATTGAAGCTTAAATTATTCAATCCATTGTCAAACAATAAGTTTTCAAACTTCATGACGCCTCGTGTTTTTGGGAAATCTCTTTCTTAATTTCACTAAAAGCGATACTTTCCCGAATTCCGTTTAATAGATTATTTTTTAATTTCCATGAAAAATTTTCAATTAGATTTAGATAACAACAGTTCGCTGTCCATGTCATTGATGTTAGAATCTTTTTTTGTGAAAAGAAAAGAGAAAAATTAATACACTTTGCTCTGAAACAAGATGAATTATCGGTCTGAAAAATGAATTCATCATCGCTAAACCAATTTTCTACTGATGGAATGAGAAAATTATCCAGAATTTTAAATGACATGCAGGCTCATATCATGAATGACTTGAGAAATTTGCTTGTTTTATACATATATATATATATATATATATATATATATATATATATATATATATATATATATATATATATACATACATACCAGCAATGAGGTGGGCCCTGTTCTACGGCCTTCACCTTTTCATCTCCTCTCTCTCTCTCTCTCTCTCTCTCTCTCTCTCTATATATATATATATATATATATATATATATATAATCAATTCAGTCAAAGGGAATTTTACACACACACACACACACGCACACACACACACATACATATATATATATATATATATGCGAGGGTCATTCAATAAATAAGGTGAATTTTTCGGTATAAGGACTTTTTCTTTCTTGTTTTACTTCTTTTTCACATGGATTTAATTTCTTTTGCAGATTAAAAAAAACTTTGAGAGTTTTGGCGATTAACAAAGATGGCCGACCAAGAAGCATGCTCCAAGTTTTTGGTTGCTGAAGGGTGCAAACCAGTTGAAATTCATAGGAGAATGTCAACTGTGTATGGTGCCACATGTTTCAGCCAAAAAAAGATCTACAAGTGGGCTAAATTGTTTAAAGAAGGACGGAGCATTGTTGAGGATGAAGACAGGCCTGGGATGCCTACAGAAGTGAGGTCTCCTGAGGTGATTGAATCAGTCAATGAACTCATTCAGTCTAACAGAAGAACTACTGTGAACTGCTGAGGCATGTCAAGAAAGACATAAAGAACAAACGCAGGGGTCATCAGTCAGAAGGAGTCATCTTGCATCATGACAACGCAAGGCCTCACACAGCAGCCTAAACGGTGCAGACCATCAACGAGCTGGGCTGGGAACTGCTCCCTCATCCCCCTTACAGCCCAGACCTTGCCCCCTTCAGACTTTCACCTGTTTGGTCCCTTGAAAGCGTTCACTAGCGGCACGAAGTTTAAAAGTGACGATGAAGTCAAAAGTGCTGTGAGCGAATGGCTGAGACATCAGCCCAAAGATTTTTACGCTGAGGAAATACGGAAGCTTGTGCACAGATGGGAAAAGTGTGTGACAGTGCTGGGAGACTACGTTGAAAAATAAAAAAAAAGTAAGCTTCTATCTGTATTAGAAGTTCTTATACCGAAAAATTCACCTTATTTATTGAATGACCCTCATGTATATAGGATTGGTGTAGACAAAATAAATTTACAATAACCAAAAACGCTATTCTTAAAAGAGGGCTCAATACAGAGTAGATAATAGATAATTGAGTAGTAGGTTCTACATTCAACTCCATCACTTGAAAAGACACGAAAAGTGGTTATTTTTGTATATATATATATACTAGCAGTAGAGCCCGGCGTTGCCCGGGGATGTAACAGTAAGAGATAGATCAAGTATCGACCATCATAAAGACTGAAAAATATAATTGACAAAGATTATTGTTTAAGGTTGACGGACGCATGTCTTAATTTTTTTTTTTTTTTTTTTTTACGAATTGGTCAAACCCAAACTCAAACAAAAACATTGTTTACAATCGTTATGAGTCTATCGATTAGTGAATAGAATTTTATTATAAACAATTGTCTTGTAAATGGAATTTTCAAAGCATTCTGAATGTAAATAAAAAAAAAAGGTGTGCAAGACAATAAGAAATACTACCCAAAAAAAAAAAAGTGGATGTTTGTTTTATCGGCTGAAAAATGTAAGAAATCCGATCCCATATATAAAACACACACACACACACACACACACACACACACACACACACACACACACACACAAACAACCTGGGTTTTTAACCTAAGTCACTCCACGGAATCGCTAAAACATAGAGCATAGTCTGATGAAAAAAGACGCTAAAGTTTATGAAAACAAAATTTTATCGTCAAAATGCTTATGTTTTTATGAAGAGGATAGACTAAATCTTTTTTTTAATTATTTTAAAAAATTTTCCATCTTTTTAGAATATTCTAAATTTTGATTTAAAAAACCTTGTTTCTCTTTGTCGCAACAGGGGGTAGTAAATAACAGATAATTTTTTTGTATTTACACACATTAATTTGGAAAATCTTGCAAAAATAAAAATAATTGTCAGATGTTAATGAAACTTTCAGAAACTATTCACAGATGATCGAAATTATTATAAATATGTTTTTTTTTTTATTAAAGTCATGGCAGAAATATTTTTTTATATTTATTAACACCCCCATAACTAATTTTATGAAAAACTCTAGAAATTCGAGACCATCGGTTTTAGTGATTACAATAGTTAAAAGCACAAGGCTTTGAAGAATGCAAATCATGTATTTTTTTTTTTTTTTTTTTTTGGCCAACGTACCTGAAAATCAGCTGTGAATTGTAACATACAAAACTCAATAAAACAAATATATTATTTAGTTTCAAATGCTTTTATTTGTTTTAATTTGTTTTTTATGAATATGGACAATATTTTCTGGAAGCAAAAAATTTTTTGAATTTTTAATACAATTATTTCTTATTTCTTTAATTTTAAAAAGATTTTTAAAAATGTTTAAATTGAATTTTAAAAAATATTTTAACATTAGTTAAATGCAACATCAACCTTTCAAAATGTCCGTGTGAGATTGTCATTGTGTAGCGCTTTGAAAATTGTATAATTTGGACCAATCAGATTAGCCATGGTAATTAAGAAATGTAATTTTTGTGTTTATAGTCGGACAGTAATTATCAAGTACGGAAGACCAACCAGAATACCATTTAGTTGCATTATTTGAGTTCAGCATTGTTCTCCGCTGTTAAGCCCTTTACTTTTGCGAAACACATATGGAGAAGTTAATTTGAGTTTTCAATTTCAACTGAGAAGGGTACCTACAAGTAACAGTATCATCTTATGAAATTTAACTACTGCTAAACTTTAATTTATATGATCTTATTTTTATATTAATCTCAGTTATGACATTTTTCCATAAATGAAATATCAAAATTAATAATAAAATGAATGGAAATACAAATAACACAGTAAAATGTAATAAATGTACATAAAATTATAGTATTTTATGTACATTTTCTGATAAAATTTCATAAGAAAGGTACCTAAATTAATTAGATACCTTTTTCTTATGAAATTTACTCTCACTATTAACAGTCTTATTTTTTAGTTTCTTTATATTTTCCATAAAACACCGTAAACGTAAAAATGAAAGCTAAGTACAAAAAAAAAAAAATAAAAAATTAGAGCGCTGAAAATTTTCCTTAAAAGTAACAAGGTAAATAATTTGTTCACTTAAATAATTTCACTTCCTTCCATCCGTAGAAAGAATTACCCTCCCGTAAGTTATCTAAACGTCATGAATGTGCCTTTCGTCAATCGTCAAGCGACGCGAAAGGTTATGACCTGCTTTGTTTTATTTTCAAATTACATTTTTTCGGTGCAGAAGCTAGGTTAAGCTTGGTTCAAAATATTTTAAATAAACAGTATAATATCTGTTTTTATTAAAATCAGTTTTGAAAAAATGATAATTGATTTTTAAAAGAATATCAAAGTAAGATTTTAATCTTTTTATCAAATCGAAAAAATGATTGAAAATGATTATCTGTCCTTTTTTTTTACCAAAAAAAAAAACAATATTTTTAACGAAAATTTCAGACGTGCTAGAGGAGCGATTAAAAATGTAAAAAAAATACCCAAAAAATACTTTGATCTTTCCTCTTTAATAATAATATGAACATTAGACGATAAAATTTTGTTTTCGTCAAGTTCGGCGTCTTTTCATCATGCTATGCTCTTTTTTTTTTACATTTTCGTGGGTGAGTTGTCCCCTTTCATTCTTACGATGTGTCTTAATCCTGTTTTCAAATTGATTTTCTTAAAAAACAACTGTGTTTTTCCCATTTTCGGCGCCGTTAGAACCATTAAAAGGTAATTTTATGTAGTCCTGTGAAGTTTTGTTGAAATCGGCTAAAAATGTAGGAAATTCGATCCAACATATAAACGTTACAGACACACACAACCTGCGTTTTATGATAAGTAAAGATATATATATATATATATATATATATATATATATATATATATATATATATATATACCGGGTATAAAAAGCAAAATTGTCCAAATTATGCAACAGCAATATTGTCCAATTGTTAGATTAGATTTTGAACTGTTCCATCTTAGATATTATTAAAGACAACTTACTGAAATTATCCGAGGTTTTTATAACACTATTGGATTTTACTTTGAAAAAGACAAGAATGTATTTAGCTCTAAATTGGAGTGATGATACGTCTGGCTGTTGTGACCTCTTGATCCAGTTTTTGTCTCTACTGTTCCGTCTTTTTATAACTTATTCACCGTTCTTTTGATGGTTCTTGAATGGCTGTCGGTTTCCTAGGAACTGATCTGCTTGACCCTCATACGTCGAATCGACGGGTAACTGAGAGTATATATATATATATATATATATATATATATATATATATAATTCACCACAAGAAAGTCAAAAATGACAATAAGCACTAAGACGTCACATTGGCGTCAGAATTCTAGGACCCTTTTTAATAACATAGGTGCTGCCGCAGAGGTAAAGAACGCAGAATGGGATTCAAATCATCGCTAGCAGAGTTATCAGAATGCTGAAAACGGCGCCATTTTCCCACACCTAAGTACGGAAACACGTTAGAAAGTATAGGAAATACCGGTGAGCCGTTGCATTCTGCCCTTGTGCCGAGAGGGATACTTTTATCCTACGTACTGCGTCCTAATAATTCTAATCCTAAGCAAAATTTACGGTTTAATCCGTTGTTTTAAGGTTATTGTGGCTACCTAAACTCTTACGTGATATCTGTCCTCCAATATGGCACTGAATGCTGGACAATCTCCTCAAAGATGAAGAAGAGACTTGAAGCAGCAGAAATATGATTCTACAGAACGATGCCGAACATATGAACAACGACGAGTATTTTTAAGAAAATAGAAAAAAATGAAATTTATACTTGACATAAGGAAGGGACCGTTAAAATCTTTGGGGCATGTAATGAGAAAGGAGGGTTTGGAAAATCTGATACGCACAGGACAAAGAAAAGTGGACAGAAGAAATCAGCGTGTAACATGGTGTTCTTTTGTAAATGGATGGTACAACAGGGTTTGGAAGAAATAACAAAAAATAAAACGTATTAAGAGCTATAAATATCAGGAAGATGTGGAGAGCGATAATCGCCTACGTCCTGAAGGGACACAGCTCATAAAAGAAGACGAACTCTCCCATCGATTTCGGTGTATGAGGGCCCAACAGTCTCAGTCTAGAATAGAACAAGTTGACAGCCTATACAGGTGATTTGACTTTTGCTGTAAAAGATTGTGTAGAACCAGCCACACTTTTCACAGAGAAATGGTGGACATTGCACCATGAATTCTCCAAATATCTCTCTTCAGGTTTGTATTTAGGCTTTTTCCATTTCTAAGAGACCCTGTTGGTGAGGGAAGATGAATTCATGCCTTTTTTCCAAGTGAACAAAACAGAATTGACCGGAATTTAAACTCGGCTTTCCGTGGGGATAATCTTCACACTACACTAGACAGGATTAGATAGATAGATAGATAGATAGATAGATAGATAGATAGATAGATAGATAGAGGATTAGATAGATAGATAGATAGATAGATAGATAGATAGATAGATAGATAGATAAAGACAGGATTAGATAGATAGATAGATAGATAGATAGATAGATAGATAGATAGATAGATAGATAAGAACAAGATTAGACAGATACATAGATAGATAAACAGATTGATTTTAGATGGAACATTTCACTATTATAAATATATTAATACTTTATTTTATTGCTGCATTTCATCACAAATCCCTGAACCAATATATTCGACCGTACCATAAAAACATCTATAAAAAAGTGTTTTTTTTTAACGAAAATTGACAGTGTATCCAAAATTACTTCCTTCAAGGATGTCACCTAAACTACTTAAGCCACATAATCCTGGTTTATGAAGTGGGGTACAATCTACCATTTTCTACTCTTCACTAGCATTACATTATTACCTAATAATGTAAGGATTATTTATTTTGAGGTTTTCACATGAACATGTTTTCCAGGGTTATTTTTAGTTTCATCCCGTTTTCATATTGTTTTTTTATCGTAACACTCACGGTCGATGCAAGCTTCGCCCGGGAGAAGAAATTACGCGAAGTTGGAACTAAAAGTGGCTTTGGCGAAACTTAAACTCATATTTTTCACATCGGAAATCCGCATTTTATGGAGGTTTTCCTATTACACGCTCCTCTTGTTAGCGACTCTCTTTTCTGCTGTCGGATGTTAAGTGCATACAGACTAATTATATACACCCAAGTCTAGTAGCGTGATATTTCAAGTCCCATTATATATGAGTTACCTTCCACACGTAATGTCGAATTTTATGTCGTGTCTATCATAATCTCTCTATCTCGCACATTTATAATTCTATACATTCATCCTTGTATTGAATACTGCTGTCAGATCAGCTCTGGTGTATCTGTTATGCATTTAGAGATCCTTGATGAAATACAAAACAGAATCTGCAATGTTATTGGTCCTGACCTGGCATTTAGGATTCAGTTACGTAATAAAGCTTCGCTGTGCCTTTTCTATAAATATTTTCATGGTAATTGTTCTGATGAGCGTTCTGTTTAGTATCTAGACTTTATGAATTTAAGCGCAGTATTATTTTAAAAAAGAAAAGGGTTTCGTCTTTTAACAGCAGTTTCCTCAACAATTCTGTTAGGACAGATTATTTTATGACTAAGACCGCCAAAAAATAGCAGAAACCGCTAAATATAAGGTTGTGTCAAGAGTAAGTTCTTGTTACTGCTGTTATTAGTGCTGACCTGGCATCTTGACTTCAGTCACATTCCCACTTTCTTAATGTAGCTTACCTATGCTTTTACTATACATACTTTCAGGAACTTTCCTCTATGATATTTATTGGGGTTTCATTTTTTTTTTAAAGTTATTTTTAGTATCCCCACCACACTACTTTCAAAATCCTGAATGATCGGAATACCGAAATTCAAAATCCTGAATGATCAGAATCCCCAAAAATAGTCTTTGGGAGAAATTGAAGAGAAAAAAAAATGGAGATACCTTTATTTCTAAATATTTACAAAATAGGATCTAAATAGTGTTTATACATGTGAAACATTTGAAATTCAGTAAAAACTATAAAAGCAGAATATGGCGACTAGGCGATGGAAAAAATTTAATAGGCAATTCTCATGTCGGTGTTTATCGCAGTATTGGAGAATTTCAAAAACAGCAACAGCGCGTAAAAAACGAATGTGAACGCATTCTCTGAGATGAGTCTTATCCAAAAGTAAAGAAATGTTTTACCGTAATGACTGGCTTAAAAATATAGTTAATAATCGTGAAAACCGACCTGATCTTATAGACTATCTTATGGCTCTTGTTCATAATCTTTCATTATAAATTATTCATATATTCTACTTTTATAATTTATATTTTTTAAGTTATTCTATATTCGCAATTGAATACATGGTAGATGATACTCAGCTTTTGTGCATATACATGTTAGTAGGGACATGATTACTAGAAGCGGCGATTTGTGTTTTATGTTGTCGTTTTGTTGAAGTTATATTTTGGAATACAGTTTGATTTCTTTAAGAAAATCTCGGATATTATATGGATTAATGTCATTAAAGTTCTTTCATGTTGCTTATTTTATTTTTTATTTATTTATTTATTTTGTTAGTGGCATATCAACATCTCTATGGGTTATTTCATACTGAAATCTAAATATTTTGAACACTATTTTATGGCTTCAACTAAATATAATTTAAAGGTAATTGTATACCTTCAACTACAGATAAAATGTGTTGTTGATCATTGTATAAAATTGTATTTTTATGCTATCACGGTGTTTTGTTTTTCTTCTCATTGTCCCATAGCTGTGACACTAACAGTTGCTACCACGCCGGGTAGAGGTGAACCTGGGAACAACAGGATATAAGAGGTGGTTCCACGCTTCTCAAAAACTCCAGTCACCCTATCAGAGGCCTTGCTGCAGGGTGTAGTTTATCCTCATACACAGAACTGAATTGATTTATACAAGAGAAAATATATATATATATATATATATATATATATATATATATATATAGAGAGAGAGAGAGAGAGAGAGATAGCAGGCCACACATATTCGAGGATACCTGTCTACTAGAGTGGCTAGCCAATCCCTATTGCAGACGCTTGTTCAGGCGTATTTGTGTTTATTCAACAGGACCCACCTGTGGTTTATACTGCAACTATGATGAGCAGAGCTTAGTTACAGTTTCTGGGAAAGAGCGCGTTATCTAGCGTGACCAACAATTTGAACAAGGCCAACACGCTCAAGTCCTCGGCCACGATGACTTGTGACTTCGTGCTAGCACAACTATCGACCACACACAAGTGTTTCGTCTACCCAATTGCACTCACAAGACTTGGGTCAACCCGTTGTATGGTTTTAAGGCACTTCCCAAAGGTGCCGCTCGTTGGACCGACCCCTCCGGTCCCCGGTGTCCTTCCCGGCAAATTGACTATGGTAAGATTCGAACCCGAGTCTTATGGTCAAAATGCGAACACGGCCAGGTGCCCAATATATATATATATATTACTTATTATAAAACGCAGAGAGAGAGTGTGTGTGTGTGTGTGTGTGTGTGTGTGTGTGTGTGTGTGTGTGTGTGTGTGTGTGTGTGTGTGTGTGTGTGTACGTTTATATATTGGATCGGATTTTCTACATTTTTCAACCGATTTCAACAAAACTTCACAGGACTGCGTAAAATTACCTTGCGGTGGTTCTGACAGCGGCAAAAATTGGAAAAACACAATTGTTTTTGCCCGAAATCAATTTGAAAACACGATAAAACACGATTCTGTCGTCAGAATGAAAGGGGGACAACTCATATCGAGTTATACTTATTATAAAACCCAGGTTGTTTGTCTGTGTGTGTGTTCGTTTATATATGGGATCGTATTTCCTACATTTTTCAACCCATTTCAACAAAACTTCACTTTTTTTTTTGGCAGGTAGTGTTTCTTATTGTCTTGCACACTTTTTTCTTTATTTTTACATTCAGAATGCTTTAAAAATTCCATTTACAAGACAATTGTTTATAATAAAATTCTATTCAATCGGTAGACTCATAACGATTGAATACAATGTTTTTGTTTGAGTTTGACCAATCGTAAAAAAACAAAAAACAAAAAAAACTAATTAAGACATGCGTGTCCGTCAACCTTAAACAATAATCTTTGTCAATTTTATTTTTCAGTCTTTATGATGGTCGATACTTGATCTATCTCTTACTGCTACATCCCCGGGCAACGCTTGGCTCTACTGCTAGTATATATATATATATATATATATATATATATATATATATATATAGTGTATCAAAAATACTTTAACAAACTTTGACGTTGGGTTTCTCACACCAAAACAAGGAAAAAATTCATATAAATATATGTCCGGAAAGCCTTCGTTTTTGAGTTAAGTTTAAAGAAATTTTGCGGTAAAATCAGACACCCACCTCCAAAGTTTGTAAAAGTATTTAGGGATTGTATCTTGGATTGTACATACATGAAAATGAATTTTTCATGGATTGCATACCCTTTGGTGCTTGTTGCCTGTGTTATCCCTGTTCTTCTGTTATTAAACAAAGCTGGAACATTAAAAGGTAATTGCGACAAAGCCATATGGTTATCCTCCCAGAGAGCCACGGCTGATATTACCGTGCTGCCTGCACTCTAAAAGTTGAGGCTGGGAAGTACGCTTAAGGAGAAAGGCAGAGTGAGACAAGTCAGGCCAACATCGATACAACCAGTGATGAAAACCATTCTACGAGAGTGTGAAATGCAAAACTTTATAACAAGCAAACAAGAACAAACGAGAAAATATGTACATATGTGATTTGCGTAAAGTATGTTCATACATGAAACTGCACAAGAGTGTAAGTATCTTTTCTTGCAATAAAATTTGTACTGTCTGAGAAAGCTGCATTCTGAAGTTATCAACATACCGCCCGATATTGCTGACAATCCGATAAAAAAGAAGACCCGTATGGCGAGTCCGAGAAGAGACGAAAGAGGGAGAAGGGATACCGCTACTTTTTTTTGTTTGTTTTTATTTAATCGCTTCCGCGAGAGATTCTCATTGGTTCTGAGATAACCTAACGTTACCTCTATTTTTAGCAACGGAAATAAGCATGGCATAAAGATTTTTGAACTTCCGTTTGACTCCACATTTTATTTTTGTTTTTTAAAAAAAACGAAAATTCTATTTGACCAAGACCCATATAAAAAATTAAACACTGAAACTGAATTTATTACGAACGTTTTAACTGAAAATTTATAAAATTCTAAAACTTTTGAACATTTTCTATTTTGCTTTTCTATAACGAATCCAAACCAGATTGTTTTTCCTAATTAAAATGAAAATCGTATTAAAATTTGTTTATTATTATTTTTATTTCCGTTGATATCTGGCGTTTACACATTTCTTTCCGGGTCCCGCCCAGGACCTAAGTTTAGAAAACTTTCCACTGAAAAAAAAAAAATTCATAGATAAAGCCCTTCGTAAAGTGTGGACTGTACTTGTGAGAACTATTTTTTGTATCTCTTTGAGGCATGGACTTCCAGGAATTCCGTCAATTAGTCTACTGGAATCTTTTCCAATCAATCCTAGGGCTCCAACTACAACAGGGATTGTTGATGTTCCCATGTGCCACATTTCTGCGATTTCTATTTCAAGGTCCTTGTATTTTGACAGCTTTTTGAATATCTTCAATTATTATTATTATTATTATTATTATTATTATTATTATTATTATTATTATTTCTTTTGATTTCTGTTGTATACACATTTCCTTACGGGTCCCGACCGGAGACTTAAATCAGAAATGGCTTCATGAGATTTTCCACTGATCATTTTTGATACAAAAAATAAACCTTAAGAACACACACTAACTTACATCGATAAAGCTCTTCGCAATGTGTGAGCTTTACTTGTATGTACAATTTTTTGTTTTTCTTTAAAGCATGGACTACCAGAAATCCCTTCATTTAGTCTATCGGAAGCCTTGCCAATCAATCTGAGGGCTCCAACTACAGCTAGAATTATTGATGTCCCTATGTGCTATATTTTCGAGATTTCCATTTCATGATCTTTGTATGTTGATAGTTTTTTGAAGATCTTCAAAAATAAATTCCAATCTGCAGGAACTACCATGTCAGTAAGAAAACACATTCTGTTTTTGTAGTCTTTAATCACAATGTCTGGGCGATTAGCTTTGATTGATCTATCTGTGTGTATTAGTCCTATCTCTATAATCGGGTCTGGGTGATGTTCATGGCAGTTTCTTGCTGTTTCCTAACCGTAATAGTTGCATATTTTCCAGTATAGATATCGGTCCACTCTATCTTGCCATATTTTATATTCAGTGGCTGTTAACACATTGCAAACCTGATACAAGATGGTCAGTTATTCTTGATATCACAGAATTTGCATTTTGGGTTAATATATTTTTTTCAGTATGTGTGCTTGGTATATTCCCCGTTAGTAAGCATTGGTCCTGTGAAGCAAGAATAAAACATTCGGTTTCAGCTTTTAACCCTGCACTACGTAACCAAAGATGGATGCGGGGTTTGTCTACATCAGCCCGTTTGATACGGGCAAGCATTGGCCATGAAGAGGCTTATTTTGCAATCGTTTCTTTTTAGGTTCTTTGACGCTGCGGTAGGTGTTATTATGGTTTATTTGCACTTCTTCACCCACTTGAAATTCTCTTTTGAATTTGTTGGCTTCCTTTAATACTGTATAAAATTTCTTATTTCATTCATATTCTTTGACACAGTTCATCGTCCATTTTTCTGTAGTTTCAAGGTACCTTTGAAGACCGATTGTTTTAGTCTTGTAAGACAGTTTTAGTTGAACTAATTTCCCGACTCTTTCGAATCTGGAGACATTATTATTATTATTATTATTATTATTATTATTATTATTATTATTATTATTGTTGTTGGTATTATTATTTCATAGATACAATTTAAAATTGCCTTATATTTAAAATCTAAATGATTTCTTCTCTTCCTTTGGGTACAGATAAATATCCTCAATATCATTTTCTGCTAATAAAAAGAAGAATCTGCAATGTCATTTGTCCTGATCTGGCAACTAGGCTTCAGTTAATTTCTTTCCACCGTAGTGTATCTTCCCTGTGTCTTTTCTATAAATATTTTCATGGTAATTGTTTTGGTCTGTTAGGGGCCAGAAAGAAAGACATAGGAAGAAAAAGGTAGGTTAAATAAGTGTATTGAAATGACAGATATATACAAAATATGAGTGTGATTAGTCAGCAGATAGACGTGTCTGTCCAAACTTTCAGGTTACACTGCGTTTCGACTGCCGATATTTAACAGTCCCCCCACGAGGAATGTATGTGGCACAAGGCCGAGTTTAATGTGGGTTTCTCCGAGGCTCGGCCAGAAATATTCCTTAGAACTCGCATAAGCGGGTTCGGGATCTGTCTACCTCCCCGGACTAAACGTTTCCCTTCGGCAAAGCATCGTCCGGGTTCCTCTCTACTTTAGCAGAGAGTTCGACAGAAGTCGCACACAGTCAGAGACGGCGTACCGACTCCTCCCGTAGGTAGTCTCGCAGGTTGGTATTTATAAAAGGCGGAAGAGTTCATTTCCCATGTAGATAGGTACCATAATAGTAATTATCCTGATGAATTCTTCTTTATGGTAACTATACTTTAGGTATTTCAGTGCAGTACAAGATTGGCGGCAAGATCTCATTATTTTCCATTTGAAATGCTTAGATACAACCGTAAGTTCTATGCTATTTTTCCTTCTTACATATTTCTTACATATTTCTCGCTTGTAGTATTCTCCCCCCCCCGCTCTCTCTCTCTCTCTCTCTCTCTCTGCGTCTTGCTTCCCAATCAACTTTGATCTTCACAAATTTAAATGCAATGTCAATCGTTATCTTCTTTTTATCTTAATTTCTGTTCTTTTAACATTTTCGTTACTTCATAATGTTTTTCGCATATTCTTTCAAACTCAGTAACCCCCTGCGAGTCACTGGCTTTGTTGCCTTACTTGGGATGAAATGATTAAAACAAATTCGACGTAAAACATCAGACTGTTAATAACACTGATCTTGATCCCCTATTGAACCTTTCGATGATTCCCTGCTTAGGTACTACGACTTCACCAACTGATTTCTTTTTTCTTCTTGCAAAAGCTGCACACGATGTCAAACTCTATTCCGAAGTCCTCTCACTATATTTCTAGATTTTCGTTTTTAGTTTGTTTTGTTTTTTTTTTTTGTTTTGTTTTTTGCTTTTTGCGGATTCTGTTCTTCTAAAATGTTGGTTTCTATAATTCGTCTTTGCCTTGTGTATTCCCACAAGTTGGAAGTTTTGAGAATCTGAATAATGAATGACTAATAATAATAAAAATATTATTAGTCATTATTTCCTTAATGCCTTATACGAACAGTAGGAAGGAGGACGACCTTATGGACTTCTTGTATCTTAATACTAACAGGGATATTGTTGGTTCATTTTTCCATCTCTTTCTTGATCAGACCGAGAACATTTTTTACTACTGGTATTATAGCGGCTTTATTATTATTATCATTTTTATTTTCTTTGATTTCTGGCGTTTACACATTTCTTTCCGGGTCCCGCCCAGGGACCTAACGTTAGAAATCGCATCATGACACTTTCCACTGACAAAAAAAAATTACATAGATAAAGCCCTTCGTAAGGTGTGGGCTGTACTTGTCAGAACAATTTTTTGTATCTCTTTGACTTCCAGAAATCCCTTCAATTAGTCTACTGCAATCTTTTCCAACCAATCCTGGGGCTCCAACTACAACAGGGATTGTTGATGTTCTCATATGTCACATTTTTGAGATTTCTATTTCAAGGTCCTTGTATTTTGACAGCTTTTTGAATATCTTCAAAGATACATTGCAGTCTGCAGGGACTGCCATATAAATAAGGAGGCACTTTTTTTTGTGGTCTTTAATAACAATGTCTGGGCGGTTGGCCTTGATTGTTCTGTCAGTGTGTATTGTGTAGTCCCATAGAATTGTAACAGGTCCTATCTCCGTAACCGGGTCTGGGTAATGTTCATACCAGTTTCTTTCAGTTTCCTTCCTGTAGAATTTGCAAATTTTCCATTGCAGATATTGGCCCACTCTGTCATACCGGGTTTTATATTCAGTGGGTGCCAATATCGTGCAACCTGATACAAGATGATCAATCGTTTCTGGATATTTATCACTTATTATTATTATTATTGAGTGAGTAGTCCGCCATGAAATATTTGATGCTTTTTAAAAAATATTCCATGCCTAATATACCCGTCAGGGCATCTAGTCTGTTAAGGCATACCAAACACATACATCACAGTCAAATATACGCGATATGGTGACAGGTACTGATAAAATCAATGCATAATCCTCTCTTCTGAAATGACAGTACAATTTGCATTCCAATTTCTGGATTCTCTTTTCTTATTGTTTCGAGATTCTTTTGGGTTCCTGCAGTTAGACTTTCTTTATTCTTCACCCTCAGTTCTCTAAATTGTCTTCAGTTTCTTGTCACAGATTCCAGAGTTCTTGTCTTTCCCTGCGAAAGAAGGGTCCTGGATATATCACAATAGGAACTGATGTATTATTTAATACTTTGAATCGATTTCTGCTGTAGATTTGGCCTATAGCTTTATGTTGAATTTTTGGTTTGCGTTTTTCATCATTTCATTCTGTAGATAGAAAACTCATAATTTTCTTTTTTTGAAAATTTGGTTCCGTTTGAACATTCAAATGATTCCCTGCTTGTAAAATTCAATCGTCACATTTTTGTAAAATTGCTTTAATTAATAAATTCACTTCTTGTTTGTAGATGTTTAACATATTTCAGAATTCTATTCTGGCCTAGCTGGAAAAAAACTTTTTCCGTTTGTTGAGATGTTGTGATGTTTCCCCGTGCGTGTATTGAAATAGAGGACAAACACATACGTAGGGAAAAATACTGGTATATCTGAAGAGGTATTTACAACAGAGAGATTAGTAGTCAAACGAACGCAGTAACAATCAGAAAGAGTATAAAGTCTAACTGTATCTTCCGGTAGAGAGACGGAAGTGTGATGGTCACCTGATCTTCCCAGAACTCTATAGAATTTTCCTATTAGTAGTAGAGAGATCAGTCCATTCTGATGAGAAGGTGGGTGGCCCCCAACACCGTTCGATCTCTGATCACCAAAGATAAGCAGCATCAAACCGGATCATAGGCGGGAAACTTGTTGGAAACATCGTGTAATATAAGCAACCTCATAAAATCCGAAATATGTTTCGGTTTTAAGTAACCCATAATGGGTTGATAAACCGTAAAATAAAAACAAATCAGTCAATAGACTTCTAGGATTATGTTGCAGGCGTTATGTTCTTCTTTGTTTGATTTGTAATCATGTGTAAAACTTTTGACCCTGATTCAGAGGTTCTCAAACCGAAGGACGCAAGATAAATTCAGTGGTCATGTGATCAAGTAGCTCACACTGTCGCGAATAATCGCTCTTTTTTCCTAACATAAAAAGACAATTTGCTTTCTGTATTCCTCCTCTGGCTATCATTCGTAATCCATTTGAATGAATTTCTTCCCGACTATTTGCAAGATGTAGAATTTGTTTAGACGATTTTTTTTTAAAATCTTTCCCCTGCTAAGATGTTGATTTTCCATAGTAAAATCATAGAAATCTGTGTTTGAAGTCTTTTCCATTTCCTATCCCGTTGGGAACGCAGCTTTTGGCAATGTGTTAAACCAAGATCCAATTTCTTTCAAGACTGTCAATTAAAAGTGATATACGTGTTTCTTACACCGAAACAGTTGTCAGAATTGATTTACTTGTTGAAAGGAACTAAGCTCATCCATGTCATTAAATTTGTTACAAGTATTAATAAAATTATAAACAAATGCTACTTGCCTGTCATCTATTCTATGCTAGCCATAAAATTTAAAAAATATTATTCTCAAAGGGTACGTGTACTCAGTTACGCTGGACAAATGAGATGAAAAGGTTTGAAAATCCCTGCTCTGTTGAATAACATTTCAGTTCCCAGGGGAAAAAAATTCGACTTTATAGCAAGTAATAGCTTTTTTCGGTAATATATACAATTCAGATTTTACACATCAAAAGTAGACATGTTATAGGTCTGTATATACTGCGTCTTTTATTTCTATCAGTGACGTTTTTCTCGTCGCGGATTATTTGCTTATCTACCTATCTTGTGTAAGGTTGTAAACAGCTTAAATCGGAATCCATGGTTTTCATTGTAGCTTGGATTTTTCTTCACTTTCCAATCCATCGGTTCCTTTCAAATCATTTTTCATTTTCGCCAGCTACTTCGCCTTTACGTTATGTTCCTTTATGTATTCACACAACTTTTTTTCCAAAGTATTAAGTGAAAGAACAAGCCAACAAAGTGAGGTCGGGGTGCAAATATACGAAGCCCAATAAGTCCAGTCGGCTTTCATTCCGATTATTCCTGTTTGGATATGTTTATTTTGAGTCCAATGTCTTAGAATACTTTGTAGATAATGTTGTTGTTTTTTTTTGGGGGGGGGTTCAAGCTCATGATTATCTCAACTATGAATACCTATGTCATCGACATAAACATCATCATCAGTGCATTAACATCTGGGAGGAAAGCCGGATCGTTGTCTTCAATTAGTTGATTAGTTTTGGATGTGGTATGGAATGCTTAACTGGTCAGTGCCCATCTCATCAAATCTGTGTTTGTAATTGTGTAGGGATTAGTCTAGGAAGAGATTAAATAGACTGGCGCTCTCAATTCATCCTTGTCGTACTCCTGATGTAGTTTAAAATATTTCCATATTAGGCTCCTCGCTATTATATAAGATATCGTGGACCGATAATGTTCCTCTATTAGATCAATGCATTCAATGAATTCTAAGGCGATTTCTAATTGATGAGAAGAGGACTTCTCTATGGATGTCGTCATATACTGCTGTGAGATTGACATAGTATGCATACATTTTCTCATTATACGGTTGTTTGATGACATATATGTCATCATTACCAAAATAAAAAGAAGTCTGGGTTATGAAGAGTAGACTAGTAAAATATAATGTTCATTAATACTTACATGATGAATCCAATTGAGGAATCTCTGTGCGCATGTGGACTTCCTTTCTGCTTACACAGTACATCAATACGCGATAAATTCCACTTTTTCTGATTCCAAGTTTTGTTCATAAAATTCTCATTGAATTTGAGGAGAAAGCAATCTATTTTCAAAAGTTAAGACTAATTAATAATTTATTATTACTTAGTTTTTAAATAGTTTTCTGTTTTCGTCTTATCTGATATTCGCACTTCCGCACGTCTGAAGCACTTCTCCCGGCTGAGAAAAACATTGGTGTTATATAGCTATCTTAGTCCCAGACCCACGCTGACTATTGGCTAATACCTACCGACTATCGTTTATATGCAAATAGTCAGCGCCACCTACTCTAAATAGAAGGTCTTCTTTCAACAGCCTATTGTGGAAGAGGATGCAGCTCTTGGTGCTTACAGCATTCTCGAGCTGACCTGATTCTCTGTTACATTTTCTTAATTTCCTCACCAGTAGATTCATTACTGTTTATGTTTGGATACCGGCTTTATAATGATTTGATGTATATTGGTATATGACATGTGCAATCTATTGAGGTCGAGTGCCGTGGATTTCTTAGATGGTCACTCGTTTCCTTCCTTTTGAAGGTGGGCATCACTGGTCGGAACCTGAAGCATGTTTCACATCGTCTCCAGACCACAGCTCAACAGACATCGAGTTGGATCTGGTCATGATCCAGAATAAAGTAAGTTAAGTAAAACCATGCACGTAACAAAATGCTACTTCCGATGTGAAAAACATCTGTTTACCTTCCATTCTCATGGCACTAATAACGGTCGCTCGTTTGCGTTGTGTATTTTAACACAATGTTGAAAATCTCAGTTGCAGTTGTAAAAAAGAAATCGCAAAAAAACTGACACGTATACAAAATATTCTGTCCAGTGGCAAAAGCTGTTGGTGGTGTCAGGGGTGGCAATACCTCCCTAGCCACTGAAACTAGGTTACCTCCCCTGCTTGGTGGCTGGCGCTTTGTATTTAGAGAATTGTTCTCTTTATGCGATCATCTTTAGTGTGATCTGGGTTGAATGTAACTTTTTTTAAGACCGGGATTTTTTTTCTGTGGAGGTTGTATGATATTATTGGGATATTTCGCTATTCTCCACATTTTTACATAATGTCCATGCTTCTTCGTTTCATTAATTTAATTTACCATTTTCCGGGGATCCTGGTTTCTCAAAGAATTTTTTTTATCTTTTCTTTGTTAATTTTTAGGTATTTTTTTATTTCACTATTGTATTCATTATTTCAACTTAGGATTGTCGTCACATGGGCGTATGTTTTTCCGTCGACATATATTCTTGTAATTATCTCCTGCGATTCAATTAATAAAGATATGATGACATTATTGGATTTCCCGATATTGTTTTGTTCAAGATTTATTGACATCAGTTTTGACACAAGTTTATTCATGAATTCTAAAGTTGACCATTTCATTTGTAAGGGCTTCGATGTCATACCTCAGTACATTTCCTGGTTTATGTGGGCGGAAGTGAGCCGGTGTTGTCAGTGTTGTTGGCTGGTGTTCTCTGTTTAGTTACAAGTAGACTGTAGCCAGATTCACAGTAGAAGTTGCAAACTCTATCAACTGTCCCAAACTGCCTAAGCCAAGAATCTGAGATGCTGAACTCAATACTTGTTTTTTGTTTGTTACGTTATCTTGGCTATAGCATGTAATCAGGTGTTTCATGCCTCGGTCAAACCGTGTGTTAAGTATGTTATATTTTTCTGAGTAGCATAAGTTTTATAATACTTCCCCATTGCAGTTTGAGGTTTCCACTTCAAAAGGTGACGTCTTCTTAGAATCAAAGAAGCAGTGGCGCACAGAAATAGTTTCAGTAAACCCTCAGTAAACCCTCATTAAACCCTCATTAAACCCTCATTAAACCCTCATTAAACCCTCATTAAACCCTCATTAAACCCTCATTAAACCCTCATTAAACCCTCATTAAACCCTCATTAAACCCTCATTAAACCCTCATTAAACCCTCATTAAACCCTCATTAAACCCTCATTAACGCAAAGTTATCTGTTTGTTTGTTTTTTTAATATACATAGTTTAGTTAATCTGGTGTCATTTTTTTTTTCATTACATGCATTATTTACATTACTCGGACCATTATCCTTATCTTTAATGTCATATTCTCAATATTTCGCCCGTTGTACACTCCGGCCTTCTTCCGACTTGAATGAAATTTCGAATCGAACCCTTTTATTTCGCCCACCGGAGTACGTTGATCATGCATCTTCCGGATTTCTCAGTTATTTCCCTTTATCACAAATCTCCAATATTTGGTGCACTACTGCTATCGACTGGTATCGAACTCACAACGCTGAATCTACCCAACGTCTTTATCCACTGGGCCACGTGGCCTTGAGGATATCTGTGTTTTAATTTTTTTATAGGTTTATAAGACACAAAAATTCAAAGACAGATGTCATCAAGGATACAAGGCCCAGTTGGGTGGATCCAACGGCCCGAGTAATGTAAATAATGCAAGTAATGATAATACCTCATCTCAGAGATATAGACAAACATGTTTTCAGTTGGGTCATAAACAGACATCTGTCGAATTTTACAACTATAAATGACAATATCTGCAGCCATTACTTTTTCTTGTTGGTGTACAATATTGTCTATTGCAATATCTAGTTTTAGTTTGTTTGTTTTACAGCATATCAGCCTCAATGGGTTGTTAATGCAGACACTTTTTTTTATTGCTGGTAATATTTTTCCCCAAATGTATTGCTGGTAATATTTATCTTCTTCAAAAATCTACTGCTGGTAATATTTTCTTCAAAAAATGTATAGCTGGTAATATTTTTTTCAAAAAATGTATTGCTGGTAATAATGTATTTCTAGTAATATTTTTTTACGAAAAAGTATTTCTGGTATTAAAACATATTTTTACACTTTCATCGTGTTTTGATCCCAGTTTAGGGGTTAACTATTTACCCATAGATTCGTATGAATAGAATATGTATTCTTTGGTTTAGATTGGTTTGGTTTATTTTGTTTTACGGCATATCAACCTCAGTGGTTATTTAATGCCGACAACATTTTTTATTGCTGGTAATATTTTGTTTCGTCAAAAATCTGTTTCTGGTAATATTTTTCCTTCAAAATTGTATTGCTGGTAATAAATTTTTTCAAAAAAGTATTGCTGGTAATAGTTAACTCTTTGCCCATAGCTGGGACCCTAACAGGTGCTACTACATGTTGGACCTGGGAACACCAGCAATTAAGAGGTGTTTCCATGCTTCTCGAATGATCCTGGTCAGAAGCCTTGCTGTTGGATGTAGTTTATCGTCTTTCCCAGGACGTAGATGTAGTTTATCGTCATACTCAGGATGCGCAAATTCTAGTGTTATCTGAATTGGAAATCTAACTATATGTTGACTTTTCTGCTTGTGGTCAATCCAGAATAAACTGTATCCAAAATGCACCATGGAGTCACTACTGAGTCGATCGAAATGGTTGCATTATTTTGTGAGAAACTAGATTACTAAGAAATATTGTTATACCAAGAGTCTACACGCTGCATTTCGATTCTTGCAATGTCTAGTTGTATTTGGTAAAGATCAGCAATAATGGGGCGATAAAAATCATAAGACAATTCTATTTATGTCCGAGAGACAGGCTTGCTTAGAAAGATTGTTTTCCAAAAGGCTCCCAACTTTTTGTTAATTCTTACAATGCCTAGTTGAGTTTAGTAAATATCATATTACAATGGGTTGGCACCTCGACGCGGGGTAATGGTTAGCAAGTTTGTCTCGCTAAATCCATTACGACTGAGTAGTGAGTTCGATCCTCACTGGATGACCTATACTTTCATCTTTGTGCAACATCTAAGCTACGCTTAAAAGATCATTACCAGCTATAATGAGATATTCGAAATGATAACATGGTTGTATTGGTGCACTAGATACGGGTCTGCTAACATTTGCTCTATGCCAGATGTGTTTGAGCTTAGTGATGATAGGTAACGTTCGTGGATTTCCTCACTACAGGATTTACTCTTGTTTGTTTTAGTCCGAAACGTTTCATCTTGTTGTTTCCCTTGGCATATTTATTGATTGTATCTGGTCTGGCGTTGACCATTTTTAAATAAGTACGTCTTTTTTGTTGTTTTTTTTTCTTTTTCTGCAAATCTTGACCTGTGTTTTTTTCTTCTTCTTTTTTTTTTTCTTCTCTTGTATTTTTCTTCTGTGGTGATTTTCCTCCTCTTATTTACTAAACTCGACTTAGTCTGTCCAAAGACCACCATATGTGTACCCCCTACTGTATGAATATTATAGAAAAAATTAGCCTGCTATCCCCATACCTGTATATAGATAGACACAGCAAGATAGATAGAGAGACAGAGATGAAAAGACTTAACTTGCTAGCTTGCGAGAAAGATAGATATATATGAATCGACTTAGATAGATAGATAGATAGATAGATAGATAGATAGATAGATAGATAGATAGATAGATAGATAGATATGAACAAAACTGAGATAGATAGATAGATAGATAGATAGATAGATAGATAGATAGATAGATAAGGGACTTAGATAGATAGATAGATAGATAGATAGATAGATAGATAGATAGATAGATAGATATGAACAGACTGAGTGTTATGCCATAATACCTATTCTATTGTAATGGACTCTCCCACAGATAATTAATAGTAGTAGCGGTCGCCAGTTGGGCTCAGTGGTGTTGAGCGGACATTGAAGTACCAACCATCACAACAAGATTGCTGCGTCGTTAACCCTTATTTCCAAGTTCCTAACGTTTTGTACGTCGAACCTAATTTAGGACGACTTATTGAAATACAAGCCTCCACTGTGAAAACTACTCTACCACACTGAGATAGATAGATATGAACAGACTTAGATACATAGATAGATAGATATGAACAGACTTAGATAGATAGATAGATAGATAGATAGATAGATAGATAGATATGAACAGACTTAGATAGATAGATAGATAGATAGATAGATAGATAGATAGATTTACCTTTTTTATTGACAAATATTCATCCAATATAAAGTTTAAATGGTCACCCAAAATAGAGGGTTACTGAATGCTGTATAAGTGTGAAAGGAGGAGGTAAGAAGTGCAGTTTATAACGATATATGGGAATATAATGGTTGACCTTAGACTTGAAGAGATTAAGATTGTAGTGACTGGGAGAGCATCCCCTCGGGGGTCAAAGTAGCGGTTCTTGGGAAGAAGCTGTCCTCGTGGAATTTCCTTCTTACTAAATGAATCCGGAGGGAATGGCGATTTGTTCATCGCAGTGTACGTGGCATGGAGAGTCTTAGCCGTTAATGCTGTATCTGGTGGTACTAAGTAGATCGTCAAAGCATTTGCCTTGGTAATAGCGATAGAGTAGTGAGAGATGGGAAAGGTGGGGGGGTTATAGTGAAAAGCAAGCCACAAGATCGCATAGATGCATTAGAATTCTATCAGATCTGGAAAGTTAGAATTGGCCGCTTCCAGCTCAGGTATGACAGGACTTCATTTTTAGTTCTTGTAAAGATAGAATATAGCAGAAGTAGTCAAGTACTTACCGGAGCTATACAAGGAAGTTCCATCTTTAGCAATGGATTGTGTATATATCCATTACATTCAATTACGTGCCAATATACCCTTGCGAAAGTTATGAATCCTCCTCTTCTTCCACCAGCCATGGATAAATAGCAGGACAGACCTTGGATAGCAACTACTCTAGGAGAACGAAAACTCTGAATTCAAAACCTGAGGAGTTTAGACACCGCGTAGCACGTAGTGGACCAGGTCTCTGGATTCGGCCCTTCAAACAGTTTGGATGGTTCTGCACAAAACCTTCACCACTATAATCAAATCTCAGGTGCTGGTGTGGGGCTGTCGGTTCCTAGGAACTGATCTGCTTGAACCTCATACGTCGAATTCAACGGGAGAGAGTCGAGAGTATACACATATATATATATATATATATATATATATATATATATATATATATATATATATATGTATACGAATATTTCCTGTGAAAATTTCTCGGACATTCAGGTCGGTAAATGTTGTTAATACTGTTTATTATAAACAGAGCATTTACTTAAATATGTGCATCTATAAAAAGAATGTATAAACATAAAATGTCTTAAAATAATTGTCAGACTTTGTCCATTTCATAATGTGTGACGTCATTTGTTTACATTTAATACGCCATGAGCAGCTATTAATTTACGTGAGAGATTCATGGAAGATTGAAGTTTATATTTATATATATATATATGTGTGTGTGTGTGTGTGTAAAAATATATAGAAAATAGGAAAGAACTCGTTAGGTAAATAATCCAAAGTTCTTTAGTATTTTTGTTATTATTTTTAAAAAATAGTGCTAGATACAAAAGTAGAGCATAAATATAATTATTTATTTAAAAATATATATAGCGTTGGAATCATATTTTTAAATAATTATATATATATATATATATATATGTGTGTGTGTGTTTGTGTGTGTGTGTGTATGTGTGTGTGTGTGTGTGTGTGTGTGCGTGTGTGTGGCCACTTGTATTCGAAGATAGCTGTCTACCAGGGTGGCTAGCTAATCCCTAGTGCAGACGCCTGCTCAGGCACATTTGTTCAAGCCCACTTGTGGTTTATACTGCAACTATGCTGAGCACGCCTATGTTACAGTTTATGGAGAAGAGAATGTTATCTAGCGTGATCAACAACAAACCCTCGGTCACGATGACTTCTGAAATCGTGCTAGCATAGCTATCGACGTCCCCCAAGCGTACCCTCACAAGGTTTGGGTCAACCGGTAGTATGGTTTTCAGGCACTTTACCAAGGATGCCGCATACTCAAATCGACCCTC
The DNA here is from genome assembly GCA_903632075.3 of Acanthosepion pharaonis. Classification (NCBI taxonomy): domain Eukaryota; kingdom Metazoa; phylum Mollusca; class Cephalopoda; order Sepiida; family Sepiidae; genus Acanthosepion; species Acanthosepion pharaonis. The sequence goes on from CAHIKZ030005066.1 coordinate 5,069,853, forward strand.
TCCCCCGACTTATAACACCAAGAAGCCACCTTCTTGACAAATAGACCATGGTGAGATTCGAACCCGAGCCTCATAGTCAGAAGGCGAACTTATGACACAAGGAAATATAGCTATTTGAATGATTTTATGGTGTATCAACCCTTTGTGGATTATTTAAAGCCGACGCATATTTTAGATTATAAGAACAATTTTTTTTGAGAAAACAACGATTTTCCCTATACAGCTCATACTATTTAACCCTTAAGTGGGGTAGGAGATGAATTATACCTTTTCCGAGGTTATTTGCGTGTCAGTGGATATAAGGAACCCGACTGAAATTCGATCTCGTCCATCCGATTTCTTGTTTTAAATTGTTACCCGTTACTCCACCCGCATATATTTGGATAGAACGGTTGATAAATGCTAAGTTTGTATTAATTTGTTGCAACATCAAAAGTATGTGACACCCAGTGAGGACTGAACCCATGAGAGTTATACTAACTTCTTACTAATCATATCTACACGACGTGACTTGCTGCTTAAGGCTGTCCGTCATTGCTGACGACTACACTGTCCTTCCATATTCGTCTGTCCTCTGTGGGCTTCCAAGTGAGGTAGAAGCTCGATCCGCGAGTGACAAGTTCTCGCACTTAGCTCCAGAAAAGACGGTTTCAGTGGCAAGTCCATGTCTGTTTGGGTCCGCCTTGGTGCATGTCTACTAATGTACAAAGTGTGTCTAGAGAGAAGCTTCGATGTCATTTCCTCTATCAGGGTTTCACTACCCTCCTTAGAAACTCTAGGTTAGCCGGTTTACTTAACTGCTGTCCAGCGCTCGGTCTTGCTTTGGCAAAATTGGTCTAAGCAGGGTACACCGCGTGCAGGTTGTTCCAGAGCGCCAACCCCACACGACGTGCCTTAGCGATAGTGGACCTTACCTTTATGTGGGTGGGAGTTGATTGTTACCTGAATTCGGGCACTCACCGACCAGCTCATGGAGGTGCTTCTATACAACCGGAGCTTTTTCAGTAGGTTCAAGAAATTATTCGACTTGCGGAAAAAGTGAGAGAAAGCTTATAAGTACCTTCTTCTTTAATCGTTTACAAAAAAAACGATTCTTTGAACAGTATCTTTCTTTCTTTTTATATTCCATATCCTTTCAGGACGTAGGCGATCATGGCTTTCCACTTCCATCTAATCTTTGAAGCTTTCAAAAAAACTCCGTCCCTCTGCCACACCCACCTGTCGACGTTCTGTCATCCACTTGCTTAAGCCCGCTAGGTATGTCTTGCGCTGCTTTTCCTCCTCTCTCTTTCCGTCTATTCGAGTATCAGATTCTCCAGGCCCTCCTTCCCTATTATGTGTCTCGGAAACTTCAGCTGCCTCTTCCTAATGTTAAGTATAAGCCTCTTCCTTATTTGCATCAACTCTAAGACCTCATCGTTGCTCACATCGCCCGGTTAATAATATCTTCAAAATCCTTCTGTAGAATCACATCTCTGTCGCCTCGAGTCTCTTCTTCATTTTTGAGGAGACCATCTAACATTCGCTGCCGTAAAGGAGGACAAATCTCACATAACACGTCAGTACCTTTTTCTTTGTTACCAAAGAAATCCTCCTGTGACGCAATACTTTGCCCAGTTTTTGGAACGAGTTCTTGGCTATCCCAATACGTTTACGGATCTTGGTGTCACATATACCGTCCAAATGTCAAAATGCTTCCCAGATATTTAAACTTCTGCACTTACTTGATTTTAATGTCCCCGATCTGCAAATCGCATTTCCGGCTCATCCTTTTGCTAATGAGCTTGCATCCCATCTTCTTTTTTTCTCATTCTCCTTCGCTACCTTCTGTAGGCGGTTTTGTAATTTCTTTTTCGTGTCTGCTATCAGTACTGTGTCATCTGCGTATCTTATGCTGCTAAGATCGTGGCCGCCAGTGCTGAATCCCAGTAGTGTTTCCAATTCACTCAGAATTGCCCCACCGTATACAGGTCCGGTTAGAAGACACACCCTTGCCTTACGCCATTTTCTATTTTTGTATATTCGCTGAACTTGTTCTCTATGCACATGCATGATGTTTGCTGCCAGTATAGGTTCTTGTCTAAAGCCTTTGCGTGCACGTCCTTCTGCATTTGCATCGCTCTTTCTGATAACATTCTGAGCATGCGTATCGCGTTTCTTTTTCCGGTGTCTTTAACGAACCCGCACTATTCTTGTCCTATCTCTGGCCCGATTGTACTACGTGTTCTACTCATCAGATTACGGATGATGAATTTTGTTACGTGGCTCTTTAGTTTGATTGTTCGGTGGAGTTCACATTCCTTTGCGCTTGGTTTCTTAGGCAGTGCTATGAAAATAGATCAGCTGAGGTCTTCCGGTATATCCCTGTTGTTGTAAATTTCATTCATTATTCCTGTGATCTTGTCTGTGCCAAAATCATCTAAGGCTGTCAGCATTTCCGTTACAATTCCGTCTGGCCCTGCCGCCTTGTTTCTGTTCAATTTGGCGACTTCTACTTCGGCTTTCAGAATTACAGGTCCGTCAGTATTTCTGTGTATTGCTGGCTGTTCTCTTTCGTCATGGAAGAGTTCTTCAATATACCGGCTCCAGCGTTGAAGAATTTTCCTTCTCTAATATGAGTGTTCCATGCTTTTATTTTAAGCGGCCTGTTGACGAGCATGCTTTCTGCCCTGTTAGTTGCCTTATTTGTTTGTGCATATCTTTGATTGTAGTAAATTGATAGTACTCCATCTCTCTATTTCTGCACATTTTTCGTTTATCCACTCTTCTTTAGCTTGCCTTTATTTGGTGCTTATTTCATTCTGTAGTTTTCTGTATCTGTTCCATATCTTGGCAGAGTTTTCTGTCTCCTTTCCACCATGTCGAGACACTCATCAGTCACCTATTCGTTTTTTCTTCTTCGTTCCGTCTCCTTTGGGATGATATCCTTTGCTGATGTCACTAAAGCGTCTCTTGGTGTGTCCCATTTCGAGTTTCCATTGTGTCCTTTGTGTCTTCTTCCACATTGTCCTTATATTTTTCTTTTAGGTTCGGGTCGCTCACGAGTTTCTTGTATTGCAGTTTCGATGCTGCGTTAGCCTTCTTCAATTTCCGCAGCTTCACACTTAGTTTATATATAACAGGATGATTATCGCTTCAGCAATCCTCACTTGGGTAGGTTTTTCAGTGAATCATTGCATTCCTGAATCTTTTGTTGATGGTTATATTGTCAATTTGTTTTTGTTTTTTGGGGTTATTTTTTCTCCTGGACTCATCCATGTCCATTGTCGTTTCGAATTTTCCTGGAAGCATGTGTTGGCTATTATCTAGAGGAAGGAATTTTAACTTCCCTAAGTGCACTTCTATTAGAGCCTTATACCAAAATAAGTTAAACCAACAGAATATTATGTTCCGATTTCAAGTTCTATATTAAAAATTAAAAAGCCCATTGTTATGAATATATTTATTGTTTAACTTAACCTCTTTTTGCTTTCTAGAACAACATTCCTTCTGTCAACAAACTTATAAATGCCACGCCTGTAAAATCCCTTAGGTTTTGAAACAAAATATAAATTCAACTTATTTTCAACCTCTTCTCTTGATGTCAACCTAAGACCATCGAAATGATTCTGTAGTCCCCAAAACAAGTGATAATCAGGAGGAGAAAGGTCAGGAGAATATGGTGTATGAAGCAATATTTCCCAAAAGATTTTTAGTCAGCCGAATTGTGTGATGACGAGCATTATCGTGAGGGGTGATGACACCCTTTCTGTTCACTAAAGAATGTCCATTTTGGTTCAAAGCTGTTATCAAGCGACGAAATTTATCACAGTACAGATTAGCAGTAATTGTTTGTTTTTAACAATTCGTAATGGAAAATTCCTTCAATATCCCACTATACACACTCAACAGGATCTTCTTTGGGTGAAGTTCTTCTCTTGGTGGTTGAACTGATCCTCCTCGGCTGATTATTCACGATCAGCGGCGTTTAACCTTATGGTAAAGGACCCACTTCTCATCACCAGTAACAAGCCTACTTAAAAATGGTGACTGAAAGTGTCGTAAAAGCAATGATTCACAACAAGCAGCAGGCTATTGCGGATTCTCTGGAGATAGCTGGTGTGGGGCCCATTATCTGGCCGCTGAAATCTTTCCGATTCTTTTTAATTGGTGTATCACGGTTGTATGGTCTATATTAAATTGTTCTGCAAATTCCCTAGAGGTAATGGTGGCATTGTCTGTGACAACTGCTTCCAACTCTTCGGAATCAAGTTCTTTTGGACCACCCTTTTCATACTGAAATCCCGACTTCGGAAACGGGAAAATCACCTTCTGTCAATTTTTTTTTCATTCACTGCATTATCCCCATAAGCACTCTAAAAAGACTTTACTGACGCACTTGCATTGATACTTTCATGATATTTATTTTTATTTTTCTTCTTGGTCTTTCTTTTATTCTTTTTTCTTTCTTTGGTATTTGTTTGTTTATCAGTTTCGTTAGTTCTTTCGTTCTTACTCTTCTTGAGATTTCTCTTCTTTTTTCTTTCTTTCTCATTTCTTTCGTTCTTACTCTTCTTGTTCTTTCTTTCTTTTTTCTTTCTTTCTTTTTTCTTTCTTTCTCATTTCTTTCGTTCTTACTCTTCTTGTTCTTTCTTTCTTTTTTCTTTCTTTCTCATTTCTTTCGTTCTTACTCTACTTGTTCTTTCTTTCTTTTTTCTTTCTTTCTTTTTTCTTTCTTTCTCATTTCTTTCGTTCTTACTCTTCTTGTTCTTTCTTTCTTTTTTCTTTCTTTCTTTTTTCTTTCTTTCTCATTTCTTTCGTTCTTACTCTTCTTGTTCTTTCTTTCTTTTTTCTTTCTTTCTTTTTTCTTTCTTTCTCATTTCTTTCGTTCTTACTCTTCTTGTTCTTTCTTTTTTCTTTCTTTCTTTTTTCTTTCTTTCTCATTTCTTTCGTTCTTACTCTACTTGTTCTTTCTTTCTTTTTTCTTTCTTTCTTTTTTCTTTCTTTCTCATTAATTTCGTTCTTACACTTCTTGTTCTTTCTTTCTTTTTTCTTTCTTTCTCATTTCTTTCGTTCTTACTCTAATTGTTCTTTCTTTCTTTTTTCTTTCTTTCTTTTTTCTTTCTTTCTCATTTCTTTCGTTCTTACTCTTCTTCTTCTTTCTTTCTT
>CAHIKZ030005066.1:5085000-5115000 GCA_903632075.3 Acanthosepion pharaonis
CTTTCTTTCTTTTTTGATTTTTTTTGATCTCTTTCTTTTTTATCTTTTCTTTCTTTCTTTCTTTTTTTCTTTTTTTTGATCTCTTTCTTTTTTCTTTTTTCTTTCTTTTTTTGATTTTTCTTGATCTCTTTTTATTTTTCTTTTTCTTTCTTTTTCTTTCTTTCTTTCTTTTTCTTGATCTCTTTTTATTTTATCTCTTCCTTTCTTTTTTTCTTTCTTTTTTTTTTTTCTTTATCTTTTTCTTTTTTCTTTCTTTTCTTTCTTTTTTTTTTTCTCTTTCTTTCTCTTTCTTTTTTCTTTTTTTTTCTTTTTATTTGATCTTTCTTTCTTTCTTTCTTTCTTCTTCTTTTTTTTTCTCTTTTCTTATTTTTATCTCTTCTTTCTTTCTTTCTTTTTTGATTTTTTTCTTGATTTTTTCTTATTTTTTTCTTTTCTTTATCTCTTTTTTTTTTCTTTTTTCTTTTTTCTTGATCTTTTTCTTCTTTTCTTTTTTCTCTTTCTTTTTCTTTCTTTTTTGATCTTTTTCTTTCTCTTTCTTATTTTATTTTTTCTCTTTCTTTCTTTTTTTTTTTTTTTTTTTTGATCTCTTTCTTTCTTTTTTTTCTTTCTTTCTTTTTTTTTTTATTTTTTTTGATCTCTTTCTTTTTTTCTCTTTCTTTTTCTTTTTTTTTTCTTTTTTCTTGATCTCTTTCTTTCTTTTTTATCTTTTTCTTTCTTTCTTTTTCTTTTTTCTTTTTTTGATCTTTTTCTTGATCTTTTTCTTATTTTTCTTCTTTTCTTTTTTTTTTTCTTTTTCTTCTTTTTCTTCTTTCTTTTCTTTTTTCTTTCTTTCTTTTTTTTTTTTTTCTTTTTCTTGATCTCTTTCTTATTTTATCTCTTTCTTTCTTTCTTTCTTGATCTTTTCTTGATCTCTTTCTTATTTTATCTCTTTTCTTTCTTTCTTTCTTTTTCTTTTTTCTTGATCTCATTTCTTTATTTTTATTTTTTTCTTTCTTTTTTTCTTTCTTGATCTTTTCTTTCTTTTTTTTTTTTATCTCTTTTCTTTTCTTTTCTTTTCTTGATCTTTTCTTTTTTCTTTTCTTTCTTTTTCTTTTTTTTTTTTCTTTTCTTTCTTTCTTGTTTTTATTTCTTTCTTTCTTTTTTTTTTTTTCTTTTCTCTTTCTTATTTTTCTTTCTTTCTTTCTTTTCTTGATCTTTCTTGATCTCTTTTTTTATTTTATCTCTTTCTTTCTTTTTCTTTTTTGATTTTTTTCTTGATCTCGTTCTTTTTTTCTTTCTTTCTTTCTTTCTTTTTTTTTCTTTTTCTTGATCTCTTTCTTATTTTCTTTCTTTCTTTTCTTCTTTTTTTTTTGATCTTTTCTTTTTTTTTCTTTTTTTCTTTTTTCTTTCTTTCTTTTTTGATCTTTTTCTTGATCTTTTTCTTATTTTATCTCTTTTCTTTCTTTTTTTCTTGATGTTTTTTCTTTCTTTTCTTATTTTATTTTTCTTTCTTTTCTTTTTTTTTTTTTGATCTTTCTTTTTTTGATTTCTTTTTTTTATTTTCTTCTTTTTCTTTTTTCTTTCTTTTTTTTTTTTTTTTTTTGATTTCTTTTTTTTTTTTTTCTTTTCTTTCTTTCTTTCTTTTTTTTTTTCTTTCTCTTTCTTATTTTTCTTTCTTTTTCTTGATTTTTTTTTTTTTTTGTCTTTCTTTTTTTTTCTTCTTTCTTTTCTTTCTCTTTTTTCTTTTTTTTATCTCTTCTTTCTTTCTTTTTTTTTTCTTGATCTTTTTTCTTTCTCTTTTTCTTTTTTCTCTTTCTTTTTTTCTTTTTTCTTGATTTTTTTTTCTTCTTATTTTTTCTTTCTTTCTTTTCTTTTTGATCTTTTTTTCTCGTTCTTTTTCTTATTTTTATTTCTTTTTCTTTTTTTTTTTTGATCTTTCTTATTTTTATCTCTTCTTTCTTTCTTTCTTTTTTTCTTTTTTTCTTTCTTTTTTTTATCTCTTTCTTATTTTTCTTTTTTTTCTTTTCTTTTTTGATCTTTTTCTTGATCTCTTTCTTATTTTATCTCTTTCTTTCTTTCTTTCTTTTTTGATCTTTTTCTTGATCTCGTTCTTATTTTATCTCTTTCTTTCTTTCTTTCTTTTTTTTGATCTCTTTCTTATTTTGTTCTTTTTTTTCTTTTTTTCTTTCTTTCTTGATTTTTTTCTTGATCTCTTTCTTTTTTTTTTCTTTTTTCTTTCTTTTTTGATCTTTTTCTTGATTTTTTCTTATTCTTTTTTTTTCTTTTCTTTTTTGATCTTTTTTCTTGATCTCTTTCTTTTTTTATTTCTTTCTTTCTTTTTTTCTTTTTCTTGATCTTTTTTTCTTTCTCTTTTTTTTTTTTTTATCTCTTTTTTTTCTTTTTTCTTTTTGATTTTTTCTTGATTTTTCTTTTTTTATCTCTTTCTTTTTTTCTTTCTTTTTTGATCTTTTCTTGATCTCTTTCTTATTTTCTTCTTTCTTTCTTTCTTTTCTTTTCTTGATCTCTTTCTTATTTTTATCTCTTTTTTTTCTTTTCTTGATCTTTTTTTTGATTTTTTTCTTTCTTTCTCTTTTCTTTCTTTTTTTTTTTTTCTTTCTTCTTTCTTCTTTTCTTGATCTCTTTCTTATTTTTCTTTCTTTTTTCTTTTTTCTTTCTTTTCTTGATCTCTTTTCTTTCTTTTCTCTTCTTTTTCTTTCTTTTCTTTTTTTGATCTTTTCTTGATCTCTTTCTTATTTATCTCTTTCTTTCTTTCTTTTTTTTGATTTTTTCTTGATCTCTTTTTTTTTTTATCTCTTTCTTTCTTTTTTTTTTCTTTTTTCTTGATCTCTTTTTTATTTTTTCTTTTTCTTTTTTTCTTTCTTGATTTTTTTTCTTTCTTTTTCTTGTTCTTATTTTATCTCTTTTCTTTCTTTCTTTCTTTCTTTTTTTCTTTTTCTTTTTGTCTTCTTTTCTTTTTTTTTTTTTTCTTTTTCTTTTTCTTTTTCTTTCTTTTTTTTATTTTTTTTCTTTCTCTTTCTTTTTTCTTTCTTTTTTTGATCTTTTTTTTCTTTTTTTCTTCTTTTTTCTTTATTTTTCTTTCTTTTTTCTTTCTTTCTTTTTTGATTTTTCTTATTTTTTCTTTCTTTCTTTTTTTCTTTCTTTTTTTTTCTTTTTTCTTGATCTTTTTATTTTTTTCTTTCTTTCTTTGATTTTTTTTCTTGATCTCTTTTTATTTTGATCTCTTTCTTTCTTTCTTTTTTTGATCTTTTCTTTGATTTTCTTTTTTGATCTTTTTCTTTCTTTTTTTTTCTTTCTTTTTTTTTTTCTTTTTTCTTTTTCTTTTTCTTGATCTCGTTCTTATTTTTCTCTTTCTTTCTTTTTTCTTTCTTGATCTTTTTCTTGATCTTTTATTTTATTTTATCTCTTTCTTTCTTTTTTTTCTTGATCTCTTTTTATTTGATCTCTTTTCTTATTTTCTCTTTTTTCTTTTTTTCTTTTTTTGATCTTTTTTCTTGATCTCTTTCTTTTTTTTCTTTCTCTTTCTTTTTTTTTTTTTCTTTTTTCTTTTTTATTTTTCTTTCTTTTTTTTCTTTTTTCTTTTCTTTCTTTCTTTTTTTTTCTTTCTTGATCTTTTTCTTGATCTCTTTCTTTATTCTTGATCTTTTTTCTTTCTTTTTTTTTTGATCTTTTTTCTTCTTTCTTTTTCTTTTTTTATCTTTCTTTCTTTCTTTTTTCTTTTCATTTTTTTCTTTCTTTTTTTTTTCTTTCTCTTTCTTATTTTATCTCTTTCTTTCTTTCTTTTTTTTTGATCTTTTTTCTTGATCTCTTTCTTATTTTTCTCTTTTTTCTTTCTTTCTTTCTTTTTTTTTGATCTCTTTCTTATTTTATCTTTTTCTTTTTTTTTCTTTTTTTTCTTTCTTGATCATTTTCTTTCTTCTTTTTTTTTTTTATTTCTTTCTTTTTTTTTTTCTTTTTTTTCTTTTTTCTTGATTTTCTCTTTCTTTTTTTTTCTTTTTGATCTTTCTTTTTTTTTTTTTTTTCTTTTTTCTTGATCTTTTTCTTGATCTCTTTCTTTCTTTCTTTTTTCTTTTTTCTTTCTTGATCTTTCTTTTTTCTTGATCTCTTTCTTTATTTTTTCTCTTTCTTTCTTTCTTTCTTTCTTTTCTTTTTCTTGATCTCTTTCTTATTTTATCTCTTTCTTTCTTTCTTTTTTTTCTTGATCTTTTCTTGATCTCTTTCTTTTTTTTTCTTTCTTTTTCTTTTCTTTCTTTTCTTTTTTTCTTTCTTGATTTTCTTGATCTCTTTTTTTTATCTTTCTTTTTTCTTTCTTTTTTTTTTCTTGATCTCTTTTTTTTATCTTTTTTTTTTTTTCTTTTTTCTTTTTGATCTTTTCTTGATCTCTTTTCTTATTTTTTCTTTCTTTTTTCTTTCTTTTTGATCTTTTTCTTGATCTCTTTCTTATTTTATCTCTTTCTTTCTTTTTTCTTTTTTCTTGATCTTTTTCTTGATCTCTTTCTTATTTTATCTCTTTCTTTCTTTCTTTCTTGATCTTTTTCTTGATCTCTTTCTTATTTTATCTCTTTCTTTCTTTTTTTTTTTTTGATCTTTTTCTTGATCTCTTTCTTATTTTATCTCTTTCTTTCTTTCTTTTTTTTTCTTTTTTCTTGATCTCTTTCTTTTTTTTTATCTCTTTCTTTCTTTCTTTCTTTTTGATTTTTTTTTCTTGATCTTTTTTTTTTTCTCTTTCTTTCTTGATCTTTTTTCTTTTCTTTCTCTTTTTTCTTGATTTTTTTCTTTTTTCTTATTTTATCTCTTCTTTTCTTTTTTTTTCTTTTCTTCTTTTTTTTTTCTTTCTTTTATCTTTTCTTGATCTTTCTTTTATTTCTCTTTTATTTCTTTCTTTTTTTTTCTTTCTTGATCTTTTTCTTGATCTTTTCTTTTTATCTCTTTCTTTTTTTCTTTCTTGATTTTTTCTTGATTTTTTTATTTTTTTTTTCTTTCTTTCTTTCTTTCTTGATCTTTTTCTTGATCTCTTTCTTTATCTCTTTCTTTCTTTCTTTCTTTCTTGATCTTTTTCTTGATCTCTTTCTTATTTTATCTCTTTCTTTCTTCTTTCTTTCTTGATCTTTTTCTTGATCTCTTTCTTATTTTATCTCTTTCTTTCTTTCTTTCTTTCTTGATCTTTTTCTTGATCTCTTTCTTATTTTATCTCTTTCTTTCTTTCTTTCTTGATCTTTTATTTCTTGATCTTTTTCTTGATGTCTTTCTTATTTTATTTTTTTTCTTTCTTTTTTTCTTTCTTTTTCTTTTTTTTCTCTTTTTTTGATCTTTTTCTTTTCTTTTCTTTTTTTTTGATCTTTTTTTTTTTGATCTTTTTCTTTTCTCTTTTTGTTCTCTTTCTTTCTTTTTTTTCTTTTTTTTCTTTTTCTTGATCTCTTTCTTATTTTCTTTCTTTTTTCTTTTTTCTTGATCTTTTTTCTTTTTTTTTGATTCTTTCTTTTTTTTCTTTCTTTCTTTCTTTTTTTTTTCTTCTTTTCTTGATCTCTTTCTTATTTTATCTCTTTTTTCTTTCTTTTTTTTTTTTTTTTGATCTCTTTTTTTTTGATCTCTTTTCTTTCTTTCTTTCTTCTTTTCTTGATCTTTTCTTTCTTTTTTATTTGATCTTTCTTTCTTTCTTTCTTTTTTGATCTTTTTCTTTCTTTTTTTCTTTTTGATCTCTTTTCTTGATCTTTTTTTTCTTTTTATTCTTCTTTATCTCTTTTCTTTTTTCTTTTTTTGATCTTTTTTCTTGATCTCGTTCTTATTTTATCTCTTTCTTTCTTTATTTCTTTGTTTTTGATCTTTTTCTTGATCTCGTTCTTATTTTATCTCTTTCTTTCTTTTTTTTTTTTTTTCTTTTTTCTTGATCTCTTTTCTTATTTTATCTCTTTCTTTTCTTTCTTTTCTTTCTTTTTCTTGATCTTTTCTTCTTTTTTCTTTCTTCTTTCTTTTTTTATCTTTTTTTTTTCTTTCTTTCTTTCTTTTTTCTTGATCTTTTTCTCTTTTCTTTGATCTCTTTCTTTCTTTTCTTGATCTTTTTTCTTGATCTCTTTTCTTTTGTTTCTTTCTTTCTTTCTTTCTTTTTTGATCTTTTTTTCTTGATCTCTTTCTTATTTTCTCTTTCTTTCTTTCTTTCTTTCTTTCTTTTCTTGATCTTTTCTTTATTTTTTTTCTTTCTTTCTTTTTTATCTCTTTCTTTTTTTTCTTTCTTTCTTTTTTCTTTTTCTTGATCTCTTTCTTATTTTCTTTCTTTCTTTCTTTTTTGATCTTTTTTTGATCTTTTTTATTTTATCTCTTTCTTTTTTTCTTTCTTGATCTTTTTTCTTTCTTTTTGTCTTCTTGATCTTTCTTTCTTTTTTGTCTTCTTGATCTTTCTTTCTTGTTGTCTTCTTGATCTTTCTTTTCTTTGTCTTTTTTATCTTTCTTTCTTGTTGTCTTCTTGATCTTTTTTCTTTCTGTTTGTCTTCTTGATCTTTCTTTCTTGTTGTGTTCTTGATCTTGTTGTCTTCTTGATATGTTTAATATGCCAGCCTTTGCTGGCATATTAAACATAATTCATTCCATAGGAGGTGAATTTAATGTCAAGACAATAAGAAACACTACCTGCCAAAAAAAAGTGAAGTTTTGTTGAAATCAGCTGAAAAATGTAGGAAATCCGATCCCATATATAAACAAACACACACACAAACACAAACAACCAACCTGTGTTTTATAATAAGTATAATTCGAAGTGAGTTTTCCCCCTTTCATTAATGCCTTTTAATCGTGTTTTCAAATTGATTTTGTGCAAAAACAATTGTTTTTTTCTAAATTTTGGCGCTGTTAGAACCACCGCAAGGTAATTTTACGTAGTCCTGTGAAGTTTTGCTGAAATTGGTTGAAAAGTGTAGGATATCCTATCCAATATATAAACGTAACAGATACACAAACACACAATCTGCGTTTTATAATAAGTAAGATGATCTAACAAATCTTATTCATTCACTAGCCTTTCTGTAATCTTTTACAATTTATGATTTTTACTTATTGAATACAGTAAAAAATATTGCATATTTTGCTTGTGTTGTTTCATAATTAGAATTCTGATTTGAATATATTTTCCACTCGTTGTTTCTAATACAAAAAATATTAACTTTATTTGGGTTTGGTAAGGGGAGGAGGGGTATGACCTTGGCGCCCTAAAACGCAGCCACGTGTGGACAATTATTGAAGTTTAAAAAGTCAATTATGAGTCGAGGTCCACTGAGGAAACGACGAAAATTCTCGTAAACCCCTAAGCAAGACACATAGACCCGACCCTCGTATAAGACTCACCTGCATGAACAAAAAAAAGAAAGAAAAAGGAATCTAGCAGAAAAGTCGGGTACAAGGTAAGTATTGTGTTCTTTCCTTAATAATTATCATGTTCGAAATATTTTTGTTTTTTCTCTATAAGATTTCTTACGTCGGCTTTTTTAAATTATTTCTTAATACTTTCTTTTAAATATTGAATTAATTTCAAATAGAACCAATGCCTTTATAGATGCCTTGTACCAAAATTGCCTGGGGAATTATAAGAAAAGGCCTTAAAAGTACGTGGAATTATCTTTCCTAAAAGATAAAGAATTATCGATGTTTGGATTCGTACAATCAGTAAAGATCGTTAGATTATTGTTTAAGGTTGATGGACACGCATGTCTTATTAGTTTTTTTTGTTTTGTTTTGTTTTTTGTTTTTTTTACGAATTGGTCAAACCCAAACTCAAACAAAAACATTATTTTTACTACCGATTGAATAGAATTTTATTATAAGCAATTGTCTTGTAAATGGAATTTTTAAAGCATTCTGAATGTAAAAATATAGAAAAAAGTGTGTAAGACAATAAGAAACACTACCTGCCAAAAGAAAGTGAAGTTTTGTTGAAATCGTCTGAAAAATGTAGGAAATCCGATCCCATATATAAACGAACACACACACACACACAAACAACCTGGGTTTTAACCCGAAGTGAGTTGCCTCCCTTTCAGTAATGCCTCTTAATCGTGTTTTTTCAATTGATTTTCATAAAAAACAATTGTGTTTTTTCAATTTTGGCGCTGTTAGAACCATCGCAACGTAATTTTATGTAGTCCTGTGAAGTTTTTGTTGAAATCGGTTGAAAAATGTATCGAATCCGATCCAATATATAAACGTTACAGACACACGCACACACACACAAACACACACACACACAAACACACACACACAATCTGCGTTTTATAATAAGTAAGATTGAAGAAAACATGAGATTAATTTGTTAGCTAATATAAGTGAAGAGAGACTTAAATGTGAGACTTATTTGTCAAGTAATATGAGAGAAGTTAGAAGTAAATATGAGATTAATTATTTAGCTATTGTTATCAGCTATTTGCTATTAGCTAGAAGTAAATATGAGGCTATTTGTTAGCTATATGAGTGAAGATACAAGTCAATATGAAATAAATTTGTTAGCTGCTATGGGTGAATATAGTCATAAATATGAGACTATTTTTAGCTATTATGATTGAAGGTAGAAGTAAATGTTAGACTAGTTTGTTAGCTATTATGTGTGAAGTTTGAATTAAATGTGATTAATTTTTTAGCTAATATGCGAGAAGATAGAATTAAATATGAGACAAATTTGTTAGCTAATATGAAGTGAAGATAGAAGTAAATATGAGTGTAATTTTTTAGCTATTGCTGCATCAAGATCGCTTATGAAGGAGAAACGGCACACGGGTTTGTCAGGGAAATTATTGACCGCTTACTAAAGAGTTACTGAGTAAACGTAAATGAAACTCTCAGTATTCCAATATGAAAAGAAAAAAAATGGATGCATGAAAATCTTATGAAACAACAAAGATAGAACGGACGAAATACCACGGAAAATAAAAAGAAACGTGAAATGTAGAAAAAGATTAAAAGTGAAAAAAGCGAAAAGAAAGTAAGAAAAAATGAATGAATGACGAAGAGAAGAAAGAAAGAAAGAAAGAGTAAAAAGAAAGAATGAAAGTTCATTGGGATGAAAAAAGAAAGAGAGAAACAAAGGTTAAAAAAAAACATGAAGAAACTCGAAAGAAAGAGTCGCAGAAATTAAAATGAAATACAAAGAAAGCGCAAAGTTAAAAGAACTAAAGAAAATGAGAAAAGAAGAAAGAAATAAAAAGAGAAAGAAAGCTCAAGAAAAGAAAGAAGTAAAAGTTCAAGAAAAGAAAGAAAGAAAAAAAAATAAATAAATAAAAAGAAAGAATAAAAGTCCGAGATGAGAAAGAATGAAAGAACAAAGGAGAAAAAGAAAGAAAGAAAATGAGAAAGAAAGAAAGCTCGAGAAGAGAAAGAATGAAAGGACTAAAGAGAAAAAGATAAAAGATGAATGGAAGCTCAGAAAACAAAGAAAGAAAGAAAGAAAGAAAGAAAGAAAGAAAGAAAGAAAGAAAGAAAGAAAGAAAAAATTCGCGAGAAGAGAAAGAATGAAAGGACTAAAGAGAAAAAGATAAAAGATGAATGGAAGCTCAGAAAAGAAAGAAAGAAAGAAAGAAAGAAAGAAAGAAAGAAAGCGCAGGAAGAGAAAAACTAAAGAAAATGAGAAAAAAAAGAAAGAAAGAAAGAATATAATAACTGAAGAAAGAAAGAAAGAAAGAAAGAAAGAAAGAAAGAAAGAAAGAAAGAAAGAAAGCTTGAGAAGTGATAGAATGGAAGAACTAAATAGAAAAAGAAAGAAAGAAAGAAAGAATGAAATCTCAGGAAAAAAAGCTAAAGAAAATATGAAAGAAAGAAAGATAAAAGAAAGAAGAAAGTTCAAGAAGAGAAAGAACGAAAGAACTAAAGAAAACGTTAAAGAAACAAACAAATAAATATCAAAGGAAGGAAAAGGAAAGATCTAGAGGAAAAAATAAAAAGAAAGATCAAGTAAGAAAAAAAGAAAGATCCCAAGACGGAATAAAAACGAAAGAAAGTATAAAAGACGAAATATCGAGTGAAGAAAGAACTGAGAAACTGTGACACCTGTGAGGATCAAACTTGAACCACAAATGAATTTGTCGACAAGAGGCACCATCGAACCACAATGACTAACTTTGAGCGGAAGTACATTCCTGTCTTACAGAAGGCCTTTCGTTATATATTAATTTAAAAAATTCCGTTCGTTTAACTTATTTTGGCATAAGGTCCCAATAGAGTTGCGCTTAGGGAAATTGAAATTCCCTCCCCTAGATAATGTTCAAAGAATCGTTTGTTATTAACAATAAAAAAAAGAGTCGTTTGGGATTATTAAAAACCAAATAAATAAATTGCAGGCTTCGAGATAAGTTCTACCGATAAATCCGTGGCATGGAGATAAAGACTATGCCTGTTACACAGATACTCAGTGAGCATGGAACTCATTGACAATGGCCTGCGGGACTGACCTTGTAGTCAATGATTTATGGTAAACATCTCAGAATAATCTGAAATTAGATATTGATTTCGCATATCATAGGCCGTCCTTAGGCGACATTAGTAAAAACTAACAATCATCTGTGAGACAAGTTTGTAAACCTTCGACAATTTTCGATATTTTCTAATCTAACCTCCTGCAGTGATTCCGACTGACGTTCCATCCCGAACTTACAAGTGATATCTTACTTCACCAACCTGTTAACTAGAAATGAATGAAAATGTGTGGACAGCAGGGAAAGCAGACGTTTTTTGTAAAAAAAAAAAATATATATTACGTCGTGTCATAAATCATTTCTGTTTTTTTAACGACTTTATTCTTTAAAAAAAAAGTACAATTGTATTTTATTCAAATATACACCCTTGTGCAAATTAATTGAAACAAAACGAATAATTCCGTTATTATTTACTTTTTTTTCATATTTTTCCAATGAAACATGCCCAAGTGAACATGTTAGTACTTTGCATGAACAATCCACGAAATCGTTCCTTGCAGATTACACTCTATAACTTCAGTGGGTCTAAAACTGACCGTATTGTGAAAGAAAGGAAACTAAAGCGGTTGTTTCAATTACTTTGCACTAGGTTGTGTATGCAATATTATTCCAAATGACTTGTTTCTATTTATCAGGCAGCTGTTCGATATATTTTGAGTAAAATTCGGTAGATGTTTGGGTGTGAAAAACTTTTAGAAGAACCATTTAATATGCTTCTCATTACGGAAATTGTTATTCGGACTCATTTCAACCTATCACCTTATCTGTGAGACTAACTTGTTAACCCATAATCCAGAAAGAGGCAACTTCTTGGAGGAAGGTATTTTTTTCACTGAGATTATCTCAGTAATGGCCGGTTTCTCGTTACCATGCACACCTGGCTTCTACTGTGGTTAGACAATCCTTATTGCAGACACCTGTTTGTACAACACCAAAAAAAAAATCACTTTTGGTTTGTACTGCAAATAGCCTGAGCGGAAATCTACAGTTTCTGGGAGAGAGCTTAAAATCTGGCGTTATCAACAGTTTGAACGAGTATAGTTTGCACATTTTTTTTTAAGCATTACGCCCCGAGCAAGGCGTGAAGCCACTAGGATGCAAGGGGCTGCAGAAGATTTGAAGCAAGAGCAGATAGGAGTGATAGAAGAAAGGATGAGGAGAGGGATAGTGGATAGATCAAGGTAACTGGAGGTGTCGATTGACATTACATTTGAATAGTTGGAGATTATAGCTCTCAGGGAAACAGTAATTAGGAAGGGTGTTCCACAGGCGAGAGGTGCGAGGTATGAAGCTATTGAAAGTAGAAGAGACGGCTACATTTAAAAGTTTCTATAGTGTAAGGGTGGGAGCGGTATGCCTGTCTCGTAGGCGCTTGAATTCATGGAGTCTGGGAACCAGTGAAAGCAGCTCATCGGAGCAATTACCATGAAAGCATTTGTAGAAAAGACAGAGAGAGGCGCTTATCCACAATGTTTGGGTCTACCTGTTGTATGCGCTTACCAATGGTGTCATACGCTGAGATCGCCTCACGAGGCTGATAACAGCAAAAAGTCAACTCCCTGAAAAAGCGAACCGGAAACCAAATCGTCGCTGATAAATCGAACCCGGGTCTTATGATCGGAAAGCGAATGCCATAAGCACGCGGCAATAGCTCAGTGGCCGCACAAAACCAATGCTTTCTGCCTCATTGAGGATAGAACTCGCCAGTAGTAATCGTCAGCAAGAGTGAATTGCTAAACATTACTCTAGGGCGTGGGCACACCTTTACATCTTTCGTTCATCTGGAATACGTACCGAATATATATATATATATATATATATATATATATATATATATATATATATATATATATATATATATATGCAAACAAGTTCCTGAAATAATTACTAATTAATGTACATGCAAAATAACTGATTAAATTTAGTTTTTATTGAGAAATAAGCTGACAAAATTTAAAACATATGCCAAGTCGTACACACGCACTCATGCGCAAAAATGCACACATATAGACGCACAAACACACACATACGTACGCTTAAACACACACACATAGTTACCTATATATATATATATATATATATATATATATATATATATATATATATATATATAGAGAGAGAGAGAGAGAGAGAGAGAGAGATAGATAGAAAACACAGTTATCTGAAGATATGCAATAAAATTTATGTTTGTGTCTTATGTGTTTGTGACCCATTTTCGTATATACGAAGTAGTCTTTCTTTGTAGTTACTACATATACTTTTTTTTCAGATTATATTGTGTTACTTTTGGTCATTATTACAAAATGTCAGGGAAAGTTAAGAATTTTACCATTAGTACCAAAATCCAATTGCCTCTATACGACTAGCAAGGCCACCGGGCGTTTCCAGGGTTAAAAATTCTTTTGAAATAGTTGCTGTTTCTACTTGTGAGTCTGATGGAGGGGCAGGAGCTATGCTGTATATACAAGAGAGAAACCAGTGGCACACAAAGAAACAAAAACTTGCAACGAGGAAAAAAAAAAAAAAAAAGACTGGCAAAAAAAAAAAAGAAAATAATTTCGCTGACATTTGTTTCCTGCTAGTTTTACTTTTGTTACGAAGAATGCATTATTAAATTCAAGTGGAATGAAACCAGTAATAAAATAACAATAGCAAAAATTCTTAATATAAAGAGCTTCGGAATATCAGGTGCTGTAAGCTTGAGAATGAGGGGGTGTTATAGTTAATGGCCTTGAATTGTTAATCGGAGAGCCCGAGTTCGAATTCCAGAGGCGTTCGTTATAGTCACTTGCCCGCAAATGCCCTTGGGAAATATATAATTTCACCTCTTCTTCTTTCCCACTCCCCCAGCTATGGATTATTTATTAAGACTTATATGATTAAAACTGTTATTATTTCCCTCAAAAATATTTAAATTTAGGCAATAAATAACCCATAGAGGTTGACATAACCCTAAATAGTAAAAACTATTAATAAAAAAGAGTAGTAATCTGATAAAGTAAAACTATTAATATTATATTGCTCTTTTTTATATGATATGAAGAAGCAAAGCAGTTACTCGGGGAGGCACGTTGGAGTAATGGATAGCGGCTCGGTGTGAGGAATCGGAGAGCCGAGTTCGAATTCCAGTCGAATCCATTGCATTCACTTTCGTACTAATAACCTTGGGAAAGGTATGAATCCTCTTCTTCTTAAAAGCTACGGGGGAAAATAGCAGGACAGACCGGGTCGGATGGCAACTGGTCTACCAAAGAAAGAAATAATAACTTACTACCTCCCCTAAGCGTGTATCACGCATGGCACATAACTGACTGAAAACTAATAAGTTTCACGTGTTCTTTTTCAATAATAATTGAAACCTTCGAATTAATAACTTAAGTGTTTTTTTTTTGTTTTTTTGTTTTTTGTCGGGGAGAATTATTTCACCACAAGTAAGGCGATAATGTCGCTAGGACACAAGGGAGTGCTTGGAATGGAATAGAATGAGAAAAGACAATGGAAAAACATAATTCAGGAAGATAGAATATGGTGACGTTCCAGTTAAATTTTTGAAGATTGTAATTAGAATAAAACATGCAGTTGCATCTAACTAGCTCAGCAGTAAAACGGTGAGACCTAATAGCCAATCTAGTAGCACGCTCAAATTTCATGCAGCCGAGGCATGAAGGTGCCAGATCAGGATCGATTACAAACACTTCTTTTAATTTTGCCAAGAATCTAGATAGGGTTCGGACCAATAGTAGATTAATAAATTTGCAAGATGGATTCTGAGGAGAAAAAACTGACCGACACGATATAGCGAATGAACTTTCCTAGCTGTTACTCTATTTTAATGTCTTACCCCTTCAAGACGTAAGTAACCACGGCTCTCCACAAATTCATTGTTATCTCAAAATTGTCTTAAATTTTGTGGGGAAGATAGTGCAATGGCTTGGAATTCCGAACGTTTGATAAAGTATGTCATAAAGAACTAGTTGAACTGATAGGTAAGCTTCATTAAATTAAGAAAATTGTTAGAAAAATCTATAACATATACTAGAAACAAACCACCTGCACACGGAAAAAAATGAATCTACTAAATACACAAAAATAGAAAGGAGCATAAAACAAGAATATGTTTTCTCTCCGGAGTTATTCAACTTGGACAGTGAGACGATCCCGAAAAAATTAGAAGTCCTACTAGAATTTATTACTGCCAGCTAAAATAAGCTAACATACGATATACAGATCATACATTGTTAATAGCAGACACAGAAAGGAAACTATAGGAACTCCTACAGAAAATAATCAAAGTGTTGTAACCTTGGGAAGGTTACTGAATAGAATAATCAAACGAATGATGGTAATGAACGATAATACTTAGGACAAGAACAACTCATATAAGATTCGCCAGCGGCGATTAGAAGTAGTCAACTGCTAGAAGTTAGTCAAGTGAATTCCACAATGAATCTCCAACTGCAGGATATCTACCAACCGTCCCACACGGTCAGATGTGCCATAAGGCCAGATTTAATGTGGGGTATCTGAGCCCGTAGGATCGGCCAAAAATACCCAGTATACCCTGTATAAAACAGGTTCGGGTAGCTGTCTCCCGAGACGAGAGTCTGCCCTTCGTAGCCACATCTGGGGATCCTCTCTGCCTGGAGACAGAGAGTTTGACCAGCGTAGCTGGAGACGAATCTCCAACTGCGGACCAACATACAGTATTTACTACTCTATCTATGTGAATGGGGGCATACCCATTATCGTCCGTAGGTATACTACAACAAAAGGAAAGCGAGAAGGAAATACTAAATATCAACTGTAAAAAAAAAAAAACAACAGAAAATGCGGCTGTCCGCAAAAGGAAGAGTCCAAGATGCTTACCTAGAATTGAAGACACCGAAACCAAGCAAGTACAAAGAATTAAATATCTAGGAGGTGTTTTGACAGAGGGTAGAAAGTAAGACACCGAAATCTGAAGCTTCATTGGAATAGATGCCTTACAAAACTAAGCAAAGTATTAAGAAACAGGAAAACTTCGTTATAAACAAAGAATAGTGTTCTGAACAATTATGTAATGTCGGTCCTACTAAATGACTACGAATTCTCCTCATAGATGAAGAAGAGGCTTCAAGCAACAGAAATGTACTCTACAGAAAGAGACAGGAAATACGATGAACTGAACATGCGAGTAACAGGAGAATATAAACAAAAAGAACATTTATACTTTCAATCAGATACAGAGAATTGAAATTTCTATGGCACATAACGAGGAAACAGGGCTTGGAAAATTTGACACTCACAGGATATACGTCAAGAGAGCCAGAAGAAAAGTAGCGAATAAATTAACTAGCGAGTCTCTGTAAATTGTTGCCAGAACAGTGTTAAAGAAAGATAACAAATAGACGGACCCTGTTAAAAGCTAAAAATGGCAGGAAGCTGTGGAGAGCCATGATGACCCATAACCTGCAATGAAACGACAGATCGAAGAAGAAGAGTCTCTGAGTAGTTCTAGTTCAATTCAGAATAATAATACTAGTAGTTTTTGTTTAGTTCAAGGCTAGAGGGCCCAGTTTACACTGCTACTTAACTCATAGCTGGGGGAGGAAAAATGTGTGTATGCCTTTCCCAAACGTATTAGTGTAAAAGCGAACGCAACAGACGAGGCTGGATCTTGAACTCGACACGCCGATTTACTTTACGCTACGCGCATATCGAAGGCTACTCGTAATAAACGGCAAACGAATATTTGAAATGGTACAGGTAGCAAAATGACTACAAATTTAAATGCCCTTTAACCATCTGTTATACTGCAACACACCTATTCTATTGTTAATAGACTCTCTCACCTATAATAAATAGGAGTAGTAGCAGTCGCTGAGTCAGTCAGCGAGTTGGTCAGTCAGTCAATGCCGGACGACCGTTAGTCGGATACTAAAATATCAGCGACCACAATTAGATTTCTCTGCGTCATTAACTATTATATCAAGTTCCTAACGTTTTGTATGTCGAACCTATTTTAGGACCGACTTAGTGAAATACAAGCCTTCACTGGGAAACTACTCTACAACACCATCGAAGATTCGGTGACTGAAATGGTTAAAACAACGTCCGAGAAATCTAGTTCCTCCGTGGCGTAGGATTGGAGTCCATATATCATCGTTAGTTAAGTCTCATTATTTGCTCTAAGAGTCGAAGTCACCTTAGAGTACTGTGAAAAAAATCGTTAAATAATAATAATAATAATAATAATAATAATAATAATAATAATGCTTATTGACATAGCAGTATCATCTGAGAGAAACACCTCCATAAAATTATCGAGAAATTGTCCAAATACAAGAACCCGGAGATTTGAGATTAACAGGATGTGGGGAATGAAGACTGAGACTGTACCAATAGTAATCGGAGCACTGGGCCACGTGAGAAAAGGAATTGGCAATTTTACTAACAATGTCCCAGGTGACATCAACATACAAGTTGCTCAGAAGATCGCCCTACTAGGAGCATCTCATATACTAAGAAAAGCGCTATTAATTAAATGACAATTCTCCTATACAGCCTAAGAACCATAGTTTGGACCCTGGTTTTATAGGATACAAAGCAGGAAACACAAACAATAATAATAATAATAATAATGGCAGTAATTAAAAAAACCAAAGTTTTGCATTGACCTTTTGACTGTTTCGGTTCAGTACATTTTTTTTCATTTGTTTTTTTTTTTGTTTTTTTTTTTTTTGTTTTTTATTTAACTTTAGTCAAAACAGGATTAGGTCGACCACGAAATTAGTGGACCTGTGACATACATGGAACGAAAGCATAATGCGAGGAAAAGCATGTTCACTCACTCATTTCCACTTGCACATTACGAGATGCATAAGAATGCACAGCGGCATATTTACAAAGTTGTGTCTCTACAGTTGGATATGAATACCTCCTCATATGTATCCGTTAAAGAAAAAGATAGAAGTAGAGAAAGATCAAATTTAAACTTACTATATACGATAAAATGTTAGGATGACTATAGATCATATTTCTCTTTTAATGTATTGTACTTGACCCGGAACTCGAACCCCAAACGACAGAGGCCCTAATGATATTTCCAACAAAAGAGTTTCAACAAATGTATTATTTTGAGAAAAAAATGTGTACAATGCAATGTTTCATTCCTCTGTCCACAATACACAGCAAACATATTTTATGTTTTATTCCATCATATTTATTTTTGAATGTAATATTGTTTAATGTAATGTTGACATAAAGCAATAATTTTTTTAGTTTAATACTTATATTTACTTAGACATGGACACAGAATAAACATTTAGATTATATGAGCACTAATAGATTATATATATATATATATATATATATATATATATATATATATATATATATATATAACCTGTATATATATATATATATATATATAGATACAGGTTGTCCATGAAGTTCGTATGCACTTTAATAATTTATAACTTTAAAGTGCACATGAACTTTATGGACAATTTGTGTGTGTATATATATATATATATATATATATATATATATATATATATATATATATATATATATATATATATATATATATTATAGATTTACTAATTTAAAAATATAGCTCTATCGTTACACAGGAATTAAATTAAAGTCCCTAGTCTTGTTTCATTTTCAAGCAAATTTTGGAATAACTTATTTTGAAATGTACTGAGTCTTATAAGCACATATATTCATAATATTAGTTTCTAAGATTACGGGGATATTCAATCATTTTGATAAGGAGTGGCAGGGTATTCATTTTCACTGACAACTATTGTATCAAAATATGAGTTACTTTCGAAAAGAGGTAGGGTATGGATACCTTTTAATTTAATTCTATAACTGAATTTGAAGTTTTTAGTTTCAATTGACATGAAGTGGAAAGATTATATTGAATTTATTTCTAGTTCTGTTGCTGTCTATCTTTCACATTAATAAACCTACCATTTCTCCGTTCATTGAATATTCCTCGCAGAAACCCCTTGCGTCTTAGTGGAATTATCACCTTGTTTGCAGAGGGAAATGATTAAAAACAAACGTTCCAAATATTCCAAGAGGTACCTGGCAGTGAATATATTTTGTGTGGCTACAACGTTGCAATGCCCTCAATCCACTCTTCAGCACAACTAGTCATAGGACGAGCAGCAAAATAAAGGTTGAGATGACCAGAGGCCGAGTATGTTTCAGATTTTATATATGAGTTTCCATCTCCTAGAAAGGCGACTTAAAAAGATTCAGGAATCTTTCACTCATATGTTTGTGGCATCCATCGGCCTCGAGGGACCATGGCTCTGCACCCAAAGAGTTATGCCTCAGCAGGTGATGGCGGTGCAGCATCTGTTATGGCTGTACAGGCCCACACGAGATTGACAGTCTCGATTGGTCTTCGCCGTGTTGTTTGCCTTCCTTCGAGCACGCTTCACCCTAGCAGCCAGCCTCCGTTTCTTTTCTCGGTGTAAATCACGTCTCTAGCGTTAGCGATCGTTGGTGTCGTCGGCCATGTCCATCGACCTCATGTCACTTTTTCAGACAGCCTTTAAGCGAAGATGAGGTGCCCTCTTGTCGGTGGCCAGTTCACCGCATACAAGGAGTTTCGGAATGCTCTTATCAGTAGACTCTTCCCGTGTTTTAGCGTCGCAGTGAGGCGACGACGGAGTGTCCTATTCATGGCGCAGGTCTGAGCAGGGTTTTATGAGAGATAGGTGGTTGCTCATACAGGTATACACACGGCGTATATATATATATAAAAAAAAAAAAACAGCATCACTAAAATGTTGCAAATTTTTAAAACAAACATACTTCTTCTACGTTCCGTTTCCTTTCAAGACGTCGACAATCATGGCTTTCCAGAACGTCCTTTTCTTTCGTAGCTATCAGTAAAGATTTTTTTTGCTCTCTTAGTCCCTGTTTTGCTAACCATTTATACAAATCCATTAAGTAGGTTATATGATGTTTCCCACTATCCTTCTTGCCTTAAGTATTCCTTGTTAGTGTCAAATTTTCTGAACCGACTGTTCGATTGTACTCTTTTCCTACGGACGGGAGGAACCTGAAGGAGGCTACGCCGAAGGGCGAGAGTCTCCTTCGGGGAGGTAAACTGGCCCAAAAACCCGTTCATACGGGTTCAATAGGCATATTTTTGCCGAGCCCACGGGCTCGGAATGCCCACGTTAAAAAGACCTTGTGCCACATGACACCCTCGTGGGGGGGTGACTGAATATTGTCAAATTTTCTAAGCCCTCTTTCCCCATTAGGTGCCCTAGAAATTTCAACTGTCTCTTTCTCATGTTAAGTATAATTGTGTTTTTTTTTCATTTTCCCTAAAACGTCGTTGTTGCTCACATACCCAGTCTATGGTATTCTCAGCATCCTACTGTAGAACAACATTTCTGTTATTACATATCTCTACACGCCTTCTAATTTCGGGGTCGCATTTTCAGTCCCCTGTTAAGAAAAAAATCTTCCTAAATATTTATACTTTGTAGTTGCTTGATTCTAGTGTCTCCAGTTCACAGATCACATCTTGGGATGTACCTTTTGCCTACAACTAGACATTATGTCTTCTCATATTTAATCGTTAATGTTTTCTTCTCAGTTTTTTTCACGATTTTCTGTGGAAATTCCTTTAGTTTTCTGATAGGACATCTAATTTTCTCAGGATAGCCTCACTCTTGAATCAGTCCAATGAAAAAAACACATCCTTGTCTTTTACTTTCTATATATTTACTGAATACATATATCCGTATATAGGCGATTTTCTATCACTATAACTTATGTATAATTCTAAAACCCTATCTCAAGTAGCAGTTTAAACAGACGTACTTTATCAAACGCTTTTGCATAATCGATAAAACATATTAAAATCTGAAGTGAAATCACCACTGGACAAATTGAACAGAAACAAAATAACAGATATAGGGAAATTGTAACAGATGCTGGCAGCCTTTGATGATTTGGGCCTTGGCAAGAATACATATATAATAAATGAAATATACAACAGTGGTGATATACCGGAAGATCTACGCAGAGCCATTTTATAGCATTGCCTAAGAAGCCAGTTGCAAACGAATGTAAAGAACACCGTCCAATCAGCCTAATGAGCTATGTAAGAAAAGTTATCATCCGAATTCGGATGAATAGAGCGCACAGCAGAATTAGACCGAAAATAGGAAAAGAACAGTATGGGCTCGTCAAAAACACTTGAACAAGAAATGCAATATTTATGATATGAGAAAGAACAATTCAAATGGAAAAGTATATCAAATTATGATTATAGATTGATTATTCAAGAACGTTTGATAAAGTTCATCACAAAGAATTGTTGGAATTAATATGTAACCTTGATATATTTTGAAAGGATATTAGAATAATCCAGAACCTATATTGACAGCAAACCGCCTGCATACGGATAGAAAATAAATCCAGTAAATATGCAACAGTAGAAAGGAGTGTAAGACAAGGATATGTCTTCTCACCGGACTTATTCAACATATACAGTGAGGTGATTCTGAGTGAATTAAAAGTCCTCCTAGAATTAATTAGTGGTGGACACAATATTAACAAGATAAATATGCGGATGACACGACGTTGATAGGAAATATAGAAAGGAAACTACGAGAACTCCTACAGAAGGTAGTGAAGGAAAGCGAGAAGAAAGGAGTAAACATCAATTGCAGGAAGACAGAATGCATGGTTGTTAGCAAAGGGAACAGTCCAACATGCAAATTATGAACTGGACATAGCAAAATCAAACAAGTACAATAATTTAAAGTATTTAGGAAGTGTTTTAACAGATATCGGATAGTGTGACACTGATATCCGAAGCCGCATTGGAATAGCGAATGGTGCCTTTCAAAAGTTAAGCAAAGTATTAAGAACAGGAAAATTTCGTTAAAAAACAGAAAAAAGATGTATTGAACTGTTACGTAATGACACTCCTTTTACATGACAGTTTCCTGCTGGACAATCTCCGCACGGATGAAGAAGAGATCTGAAACAATAGAAATGTTACTCTACAGAAGGATGTTGAGAATATCATTGGCCGAAACATGGGAGCAACGAGGAATTTTTAGAGAAAATGGAAAAAAAGTATACTTGTATTTAACGTCAGAAAGTGACAGTTTAAAGTTCTAGGGCACATAGTGAGGAAAGAGGGCTTGGAAATTTTAATACTCCCAGTACAGATTGAGGGGAAAAAAGGACATAGGAAAACAACCTACACAGAGATCTTGAGCAAATGGATGGAAGAACAGAATTAAAAAAAAAATTTTCTTATTAAGGACAGAAAAATATGGAAAGCCATGATCGCCAATGTCTTGAAGAGACGTGACCAATAGCAGAAGGTAAAAAATAAGTATACATCCTTTCGCATTTCTATTGTTCTCTCATCTATACTTCTGTACATAAATATTGCATTCCTTGTTCCAGTACCTTTAACTGAACTGAACTTCACTATTCCAGTAACAAACATACTAAATGTTAAGAAACATAATGAAAACGACCCGATAGCACAAACAGAAATGTGAAAACGCTATTTGGAAAACGATGAAACCGATATAGCTCAATAAACGAAAGCGCTTTGACAATGAATTTTGGAATTGGTCAAAAATACAAAAGAAATAAAGAAAATATCCTTAACAAATAAATTTAATTAGTCTTTAACTAACCTTGTATAAATTAAAAATTAAAAATTATATATATATATATATATATATATATATATATATATATATATATATATATATATATATATGTGTGTGTGTGTGTGTGTGTGTGTGTATATAAATATATATATCATCATAATGATCATCATCCACTTGAATGTTGTAATCGTAGCGGGGAGCCGAATGCAGAAGCCATATTGAGTCTCTTCCAAAACGGTCTATCAACGACAGCCATAAGCAATTCTGGTATAGTAATACTTGTCCACTGTTTGACATTGTCCAACCAGTTTTTGTGTTGGCGTCATCTCCTGCGTCCACCTTCAACGGTGCCTTGCATAATGGTCTTGACCATTCTGTCGTGCCTTGTAATGTGTCCAAACCACACCATTTTTCTCCGTTTGACAGTACCGAGAAGAAGTTCCCTTGTTGGCCCACAAAATTTTCAACCCATTTCTGCACAAACTCATTGGCTTTATGTTCGCAGTAGAAGATGCCACGGAGTTTTCTCATGCATTTGTTCTCAAACGCTTGCATCCTTCTCTCTGTTTCTGCCAACAGTTCCACGTTTCACACCCATATAGAAGAATGGAGACTAGCAGCGATTTGTACAGTCTCTACTTTGTTTGAAAGTTGATTTTACTCCTCCATATCCGTTCCAATTGGGTCATCGCTGCCATGGCTGCGGTAATTCGTGTGCGGATTTCCGAGTTGCAGGTACCATCTTTAGACAAGATTGCTCCTAAGTATTTAAAAACTGGCTAATTCCTCCAATGAATTCCTGTTCACGGTAATGTTGAAACAGATAGAGCGGATGAAAACCTGGATAGGTTTCATGGAAACGACCTTCAGGAAAGTAACAAACTACCTGGGATTCACCTAAACGGATCTTCGGAAAGGTGTGAAACTTTCCTGGAAGATCCGGGTCAGGTAGGTTTGTCAGGCTCCGTAAAATCTATCTATCTATCTATCTATCTATCTATCTATCTATCTATCTATTTGTCGGTTTGAAAATTGCCATTATACCGCTCTCACTTCGTCTGAAAGGTAAATGAGAACGTTAATAATTGGTACATATTGAGCAACAGTAGGTTAGTTCTATGAACAGTGTTTGTAGATATAAAATTATGGGCGTGTGGCCAAGTGGTCAGAACGTTGGCTTTCTGGCCATGAGACCAGGGTTGAGTTGTAAGGAAATGGGCCTCCTGGTGTTATCAGTCTGGAGGAAGTGATGCCAAATATGAGTTTGGAAACTGCCTGAAAGTGCAACGGGTAGTGAAAGTGAAATTGGGTAGACGAAACCCTTGGGGTCCCGTCGATAGCTGTGCTAGCACAAAGTCACAAGTCATCGTGACCGAGGATTTGTGTGTACAAGTGTTGTTCAGTTAGTTGATCATTCTAGATATCTAGGCTCTCTAACTAAGGTCTGCTCAGCATAGTTGCGGTATATATATGTGCCTGAGCGAGTGTCTGTAATAGGGATTTGGTAGGCGCCCTAATAAACGGGTATCCTCGAATCCGAATGGCCAGCTATTATTATTATTAAGTAATTTTTTTTTTACCGAAATAGTTTTTTTAATCTTTTTTTTTCTTTCGATATTCCGAATTATTTACTCGGTTTTATATTCCAAAATACTGTGTAACCCGGATATAAGAGAGTTGTCGGGACCGGAGAAGAAGTCTCTTATATCCGGGTTTCTCTTATATCCGGGTTTGGTCTATTTTATATACATTAACACAGGCTCTAATTTGGGACCAGAGAAAATCTCTCTTATATCCGGGTTTCTCTTATATCCGGGTCTCTTACATCCGGGTTACACTGTATATTTTCAATTGTCTAGTAATTTTGTCAGTCGTTATCCACTATCAAAGAATTTTGTTTGTTTTTTCTTATATCGTAAGTTTCAATTTCAAATATCACGTCTCGCGTATTGACGTGATAATTCTGGTCTTTATATATATATATATATATATAAATATATATATATATATATATAAAGAGAGAGAGAGAGAGTCACGGCGGAGTTGTGGATAGCTGAGTTCGAATTTTATGGAAAAGGTGTTAATCCTCTTCTTCTCCCTCCAGCTATGGGTAAATAGCAGGACAGACTGGGTTCTATAGCCTTGGATGGCAACTGGTCTAGGAGAAGGACCACTCTGAATTCAAAATCTGCGGAGGGTCGTAGTGCACCAGTCCTCTGTATTCGGCCCTTCAAAATGTGTTGTTAGTTCTGCACAAACCCTTCACCACTATTATCAAATCATATTAGCTGTTGTCCGGCTGTTGATTCCTAAGAACTGAGCTATTTAACCCCCATACATCGAAAAACGACAGGGAGAGTCCACCATATATATATATATATATATATATATATATATATATATATATATATATATATGAACACAGATTACTTTATTATCGCTATATTACCGTGATCACATTTTTCATTTTATCTATGATTTTGAATTCAGAGCCGTCTTTGTCGGATACGCTACTTAATCCATAGCTGGGGTGAGAAAAATGAATTCATGCCGTTACCGGGCAAACGAGCGAAGTGGCCGCAACAGGCTAGGCCGGACTTGAACTACTACGAACACAAACTCACACACACACGTGCAGACATACATATACACACACACAGACATATGAATGCACACACACACAGATGATTCGATTTCGAATAATCCCATCGCTTAATTAACCCTCAAATATGGACTGAATAGATATGCCGTTTTAGTCCAACAAGGAAATTACGTTCTCTCTATATATAGAATATATATTTTTGCATATATTTATTCATATTTAAACATATATATATATATGTACACACACACACGCATATCTATCTATCTATCTATCTATATATATATATATATATATATATATATAAATGTATATATATTATATATATATATATATATATATATATATATAATATATATATATATATATATATATATATATATATATATATATATATATATATATATATATATATAAAGAGAGAGAGACGAGTGCTGATAAGTTCTCAGCGCGACCAAGAAGCTCTTTTAAAAATCCTGTGTTTGTTTATTTGGTTAGATTTTTGAAGTGGGTCGGCTAAGAACTTTTAGTACTTCCTCATATATACATGCATGCATATTTACATATATATATATATATGTGTGTGTGTGTGTGTGTGTGTGTGTGTGTATATATATGTAAGTAGGTAGGTATATGAACACATCGACCAACCCACCCACTCACTTTACCGAAATTCATGTTCCCCTTCTCGATGTGCACACAGATTTGCATACACCCGCGTCGACCGCAGACTCACTTATAAGCACAACATAAAATACTTGAATTTCCCCGCTCAACCTTCAACCCCTCCTCTCTGCCGATTTCGCCCCGCCCTTCTCGCTCTCTTTCTCTTCCTCCGGCCCTACCTCTTGCTTCATCTCTGACTGAGTTGTTGTTGCAGATGATGATGATGATGATGATGATGATGAGGGTGGCGGTAGGGGTGGGTGTGGGTGTGTCCGTTGTGGATATTGCAGTGATGTTGGTGGTGATGATGATGGTGGTGGTGGTGATGATGATGATGATGACGATGATGATGGCAGTGACGGCAATGATAATGCCGTTACCACTGTGCCTGCTGCTTTCTCTTAGAAGCCTCGTCCGTTCTCTGTAGCAATAGAAACTCAACTTGTGTGGGGGCCGCAGTCATCATCACTATCACAATGTCTTTGGCTCTCACTATAATGATGATTGCAAGCGATAAATGACACCAATGATGATGATGATGGCTAGTCTGCCATGAACCCTTTGATTAACTTACAAACTGGAGCTATTTGTTAATTTATTTTGTGTTGTTTTATTTGTTATTGTTGTTGTTGTTATTATTATTATTATTAATAATAATAATAATTATTATTATTATTATTATTGTTATTATTATTATTATTATTATTATTATTAATATTAATATTATCATCATCATTACCATCATTTTAGTAGTTTAAGACATTTTTTGCCACTCTCCAGACTTAGAGATTGGTCGATATACAGACAGCCTGACAGACCACCGGACCGACAGACCGACAGAAGACTTACTTTATATATATACCTGCAACAACAGAAACAACGCTAATAACAAAAGAAGCAAACCAACCACAAGACTAAAGAACTCCCACACGACAAGCACCTTCATTACAAGCCTTATTAAACTGAAGAGCGAAACAGTTTTCATCCGTCTACGGAGAAGGACGAATCAACTAAGACAATATCTCTCTGCAACAAGCAAAAAGGAACACGTCTCTCGCTAGTTCATTCACTGTCATCCCCCCATAGAGTCCTCTCTCTCTCTCACACACACGCACTCACTCTCTTTCACTTTCTCTCCTTCTCTATTCTTTCTTTCTTTCTTTCCGTATAATTCCCTATCTATCAAACCAATTTTAATTTTCTCCACCAGACTATTGATCTATATAAACATACATATCTGTTGTCATATAAATATATATACACATATATATATATATATATATATATATATATATATATATATTTCATTTTGTTTCTTACCCACTTTTAAAAAATTTCCTTTCATCGACAACTCTAATTTTAAAGCTTCTTTCTTTCTACCTCTGTATCTATAACTTTCTTCCATCATATCTATCTATCTATCTATCTATCTATCTATCTATCTATCTATCTATCTATCTATCTATCACATTTACTCTTGCACATACTCCTCTCCATCAACCAACCAACTTTTCGATACTATCGGCTATTTATTGCCCGAAAAACTGTTGACTGGAGCTTCAGCCTAAGGGTAAGTAGGAAAACCAACACCAACAATTTGCTAATTCTTACTTGTCTTGTTGTTGTTGCTGCTGCTGCTGCTGCTGCTGATGTACAATCGGTGCCTTTTTTTCCCCTTTTGGTAGGCGAAGGGTGAGGGAGAGGAGTGTATTTTACCACTAACCGTTTTTTTATGAGGCCCATATTTCACTTTCTTTTCTGATCCCACCCCGTTTTACTTTTCCTGTCTATATCATGATTAAAATGACAATAATAAAGTGGATGTAATAATTTGTATTACTACTTATTATTATTATTAGTATTATTATTATTATTATTATTATTATTAATACTACTACTACTAATAATAATAATAATAATAATAATAATAATACTATGAAAGAAAAGTTTTCGACCCGACCACAATGCCCTACCACCCAATCAGATGTTTTAACAATTTAGTTAGATTTTGTCAAGTAATTTGGACCGGGAATATTTCAACCTTCTATTGTTTATCAATAATTGCTCAATATTTGGCCCGCTTCGCAAGTTAGATAATTTCGCATTTTCTACTGACATCAGTGACCGGCTTTCAAATCAAGGTAAAAATAAAAAAAAAAATTAAAAAAAATGGTAACTCTTCAAATGCTGATGTTCAAGACAAGCCTTCTACACTTGAAAGATTGGTATAAAGTAAGCTTCATATCCCTCATCAAAGCCCATGTGCCGAATACGACAGTGAAGGAAAAATCAAAAATTGAAGTGTATGGATTTCTTTTTTTTTTAAAGTTGTAGGGCCACTGATCCATTTTATCGCATTAGAATCATCATTATTTTTAAAGTTTCGCCAATCGATTCACACGAGATCATAGGAGTGTATACGAGATCATTTTTTACGCCATTCTTTCTTTAAATTGCGCGTAGACCCTGTTTTTTTTCTTTTGTGTGCTTATACATCTTAAAGAATTTGAACTGCATCAAGTATTATATAACATCATAGCTTTGTTTCATAAAAGTTACTCCAACAAAAAATAGATTTATGAGTGTTTGTAAGAGAGGGAAATGAGAGAAAGAATGAGTAAAGAAGAAAAAAAAAGAAAGAGAACGCATGCGTGTAAAGGGATTAGGAAGGCAAATATTTAAAATGAACAACATGCTTGTCTTTGCTTGGCTAACAAAGGTCAGATAGCCTCTGGGTAATCCAGTGAAACGTGTGCCGCTGTGGCACACCATTGATGGGATGTTCACGCTTCTTCTCAGGGATTACCATAAACGTGGCCTGTACCAATCTTGGCTAACAGTGATTTTGGTACATAAATCAAAGGAATCGGAGAAGTTGAGCAATCAACAGGTCAGCTTAAAGACAATATATGCTTGTTTTTATGATGTCCTGTACGTAAAAGTAAGCACACATACACAACTTGCATATTGCATCAACATGCTTTCACATTATGCACGAATGTATACGGATATTTTCGTTTATAAACAAATATGTTTGAACATTCATGCTTGAAAATATCTACATAAAGCTGTTTATAAAGTGTTTAATATGTATAATTTCCACGCTTTTAACGCATGGCGATGATAGATAGATAGATAGATAGATAGATAGATAGATAGATAGATAGATAGATAGATAGATAGATTTCTCTTATTGGAAATATATGTATTGATATGTGAATTTATATAAAATGTATATAGAAAATATCACTTATTTTATTTGTTTTTTTTTTAGTTAATAACTCGATCTATCTATCTATCTATCTATCTATCTATCTATATATATATATATATATATATATATATATATATATATATATATATATCTCTCTTTCTAGCTGTCTCTCTAACTATCGGTCTATCTATCAGTATATCTCAGTTTTATGTTTTACTTTTTCAGCATTTGTTTCTGTCTATTTACCTATCTGTCGCGATTTTTTTTTTTAATTCTTGATAACAATGTAAAGTTTTGATGGCAGAAATTCACTTTTTAATCATGTTTCCTCAGGACCGCCACAATATTCAGTTGTCAGTTAAAAAATGACAACAGTTAGAGTGAATAGTGATGGCGTAGTCGTATAGTCAGTGGGTAGATGAAACCTTACCTACATATAAAATATAACTGTGATTAGTCGTTGACTTTCTTGTCTTTTTTCCATTTCTATATCACTATAATTATTCCATCGTATATATATATATATATATATATATATATATATATATATATATATATATATATATATAGAGAGAGAGAGAGATTAAGTAAGTGTTAACAAATGTTAGAGAAATAGGATCATGTAAGAAAATGACTTAGCACCTAGTTTCTGCCTTTACCTTCAAAGTAATACCCCTTTGCATTTTTATATCACATTACCAATTATTATATATATATATATATATATATATATATATATATAGACAAAGTTTTCCTTTGTATTTATTCATATTGTATTTTGCAGATATATTTTAGTTATATCTGAAATTTTACACAAATATAAATATATATCTTATATATATATATATATATATATATATATATATATGAGATTATATATATGAGATTTATTTATGTATAAATAAGATGATGTTATATATATATATAATTGCGAGAAATGTTAATTGCTCTTAGATTTTAAAAGGATTAATCATTTACTGATAGATAGATAGATAGATAGATAGATAGATAGATGAGTAAATATTTTTATATTAATATGATCTCGTAACATTTAGAATTGCACATATAGACTGACCGGGACTATGCTTTTCCCAGTGTGTGTGTGTGTGTCTGTGTCTGTATGTGTGTCTTTCTGTACTTGTGTAATCGTTCGTTGTGTGTGTGTGTTTGCATGTATATGTGTGTTTGTGTTTGAACGCGCGTGCTTATGCAGGTATGCTACTGGTGTTTAAGTGCATGTGGGTTTTTGTCTTTGTATGTTTATATATATATATATATATCTTTATAAATATATATATATATATATATATATATATATATATATATATATATATATATATATATATATATATATATATATATATATATAAATATATATATAAATATATATATATATAAATATATATATATATATAT
>CAHIKZ030005066.1:5120000-5152500 GCA_903632075.3 Acanthosepion pharaonis
TTTAAGCATTTCACCCCAAGCAAGGCGGGAAGCCACTAGGACGCAAAGGGGTTACAGAAGATTTGGAGCAAGATCAGAGTGATAGAGGAAAGGATGAGGAGAAGGATAGTGGATAGATCAAGGCAACTGGATATGTCGATTGACATTACAGTGGAATAGTTGGAGATTATAGCTCTCAGGGAAATAGTAATTGGGAAGGGTGTTCCACAGGCGAGAGGTGCGAGACATGAAGCTATTGGAGTAGAAGAGACGGCTACATTTAGGAGTTTCGACAGTGAAAGGGTGAGAGCGGGATCCAGCCTCGTCAGGCGCTTGAATTCATGAAGTCTGGGAACCAGCGAATGTAGCTCCTCGGAGCAATTACCATGAAAGTATTTGTAAAAAAGACAGAGAGAAGCGACGGTGCGTCTGTGAGAGAGCGAGTGTAGACGAGATGCCAGAACAGGGTCAATTATATTGCATATCCGCCTCTGGAGCTTATCAAGAACCCTGAGGCAAACAAAAGTGGCTCCAGACCATATATGGCAGCAATACTCCATCCAAGGGCGATTTGTTGATTTGTAGATCTGAAAGATCGATTCTGGCGAGAAAAATCAATCCTTTTCTAATGTTATTTTTCTTTTATTCTTTCAAACCAGGCCCGGTTTCTGAAATGTGTTTTTTCGTTATTCCTATGCGCCTTCGAATTTCAGTGCCACATTTTCCATCCTTTGCTAATTCATTATTTCAATCATTTCATTAATTCTGACGTCCCCGATGTGTAACTCACATCTTGGGTCTGACCATTTTGCTCACCGCCATGCATGCTTGTCGAACGGGAAAAGATTTTTAAATAGACTCCGTTTATAACCTTCAAGACGATGACAAAAAGATTTTGGCATGAATGCCAAATCGCTAAAAATTATCAGCTCCCGAATTCCTTGATGCAACTATTGTCATTCTACGTCTTTCTTTGTCCAATCACCGGAGTTAAGCAACATTGATCCTGGTCAGTAACTAGATGGGTGACTATCAGGGAATGCCCAGTACTGCAAGCTTGGTTGTGCGGGTGGCGTATTGAATAACGTTTAGTAATGAGAATTTTGAGTGCCGAGTTCGAATTCCTGTTAGATTCCTTATATTCACTTACGAGCAAATACCCTTGAGCAAGGTATGAGTCCAACTCTTCACATCCCAGCTATGGGTTAAATAGTAGGGTTTGTATCTGAAAAATCATTATTATCTCCAAAAAGTTCTTAAAGTCCCAAAATATGGTTTGGCTTTAAATAACCTTAAAAAGGATCATAAAAACAAATCAATCGATGAATTTATTCATTTCATTTTACTTACGTTGCTTTACATCGCTCTTCTCAGATCGCCATTCTACGATCCATATGTAAAGAGCATCGAACATGAAGAATAAGCGAGCATTATGACTAAACAATAAACATTTCTGAACTCTGGAATAACATTACTCTTTCTCTGTATATATATATATATATATATATATATATGTGTGTGTGTGTGTGTGTGTGTGTGTGTGTGTGTGTGTGCGGGTGTGTGTGTGTGCCGTGTCCCTTTAGAACTTAGGTGACCCTGACTTCTTCTTCTTCTTCTTCTTCTTCTTCTTCTTCTTCTTCTTCTTCTTCTTCTTCTTCGTTTGTATGGTGATCCTTTAGGACGTGGGCGATCATGGTTCACCACAATGTTTTTTTTGTTTCCATTTTCCCTAACAGTTCGTCGTTGCCCACATGTTCAGTCCATAGTATTCTCAGCATCCTTCTGTAGCCCCACGTTTCTGTATCCTCAGTCTCTTCTTCATCTGTGAGGTACTGTGCTTTTATTACCGATCATTTCTCAAGAAGGCTGATCAGTTTTACAACTTGCAAAACGGAACTCCCCTGAAGCGCACAACTGCCAGGATATATATATATATATATATATATATATATATATATATATATATATATATATATATATATGTGTGTGTGTGTGTGTGTGTGTGTGTGTGTGCTTGTGTTTGTGTGTATACATACACATATATATATATGTGTGTGTGCTTGTGTTTGTGTGTATACATACACATATATATATATATGTGTGTGTGTGTGTGTGCTTGTGTTTGTCTGTATACATACACATATATATATGTGTGTGTGTATGTGTGTGCTTGTGTTTGTGGGTATACATACACATATATATATATGTGTGTGTGTGTGTGTGTGTGTGTGCTTGTGTTTGTCTGTATACATACACATATATATATGTGTGTGTGTGTATGTGTGTGCTTGTGTTTGTGGGTATATACATACACACACACACACACACACACACACATATATATGTGTGTGTGTATACCATAACTACTCGCGTATTGTGCGAGATTTGAAGACCTACTTTTGAAGCTATTTTTAAGAGGGTCGCATCATACTCGAGATATAAAATTAGCGTATGCACTGCTGATCCTGGCTACGTCATTGACCAAAGTAAATATCCATTTACTGTAGTTAAAAAGTACAGCTGTATTTAAAATAAACCTTTTTTGATAAAACTGATGTCTTACTTAACTGGATGCAATAATAGTGCACGTAGTATTCACATATTAGTATCGTTATTATAAAAGACAAACATAGCGAATATGCATCTTTTCTATTGTTTACTTTTATAAGCTGTATCTCGTTCGGTAGCTTGTGGCTGTACGCGTGAACGCAATGAGAACTAACGATATTTCGATCATTCTCTTCTACTTTTTTTAAAAACTTATTTGACTAGAAGATGGGATAAATTGATAGTGGAAAAGAGATTAATCTATTGGAATTTGGATTCTCGAAAAGGAAACTCGTATGACGCACGAGATACATAATATCATTTTTATAGGTGAAGGTTTGTGGGGTCGCACGATACGCGAGAGATCCGCGTTACACAGTATATATATATATATATATATATATATATATATATAATTTTTATTTTCATTTTCTTAAATAAAAATAAATATAATTTCACCACGTGAAAATTGATTAGGCATGAAACTGGAGTTTGCTATGAATGTAAGATATTATGTATATTTCTTAATCTTATGTATATATATATATATATATATATATATATATATATATATATATATATATATATATTAATGTATATATATATACATGAAGAAATATAGTTTCTTAA
Organism: Acanthosepion pharaonis; assembly: GCA_903632075.3. Taxonomy (NCBI): domain Eukaryota; kingdom Metazoa; phylum Mollusca; class Cephalopoda; order Sepiida; family Sepiidae; genus Acanthosepion; species Acanthosepion pharaonis. The sequence goes on from CAHIKZ030005066.1 coordinate 5,123,157, forward strand.
TTTATATAAATATATATATATTAATATAATTACTTAATGTATATATATATATATATATATATATATATATATATATATATATATATATATATATATATATATATATATGAAAATATAGTCTTAAGATGTGCTATATTTATAGGATAAAGTACTCAATATCAGAGATAGAGGCGTGTGTAAATATAAAGTGAACAAAGGAAATCAACACTTAGAGGCGACAGTCTGTTTCAGGCCTGACAATTGCATCTAATATGAAACAGACTGTCGCCTCTAAGTGTTGCTTTATGTTCACTTTTATATATATATATATATATATATGTATATAAATAAAAGAAAGAAACAGTAAGATATAAAATCCGGTGTTCTTATAGATATTTTATTTTTACAAAATAGTGCTCAATGTAAATTTACAGAGCATTAATAATATAAATTAATTGATTTAAAATATGGTTATTTTTTACACAGTTCCAACCATGTTTCAAAAATAAAGCTAAAACCCTAATTTTATTTTTTGCAAATAAATTAAAAGTATTAGTTCTGAAACATTTGGATCTTCGAAAAAAACCATATTTTTTGGACTATTATTATATATATATATATATATATATATATATTAAATAGCTCTGTTACTTAACATTGTGCACTGTTTTTCTTATATTATAAAGGATTTATATGTATTTGTATACGATTGCTTACTGTTATACCAACCTATATTTACTCATTAAGTTTATATATATATATATATATATATATATATATATATATATATATATATATATACTACTCTATTAAAAATGTTTCTCAACCGTTGTTCCTTGGAACTGAGTGGTTCCGCAACAGGCATCTAGGGGTTCCGCTAAAAACAGTGATAAAACAGAGTAATTTTAGTTTAATTACATATTCGTTATTTTCCTACGGCATTATTGTCTGGCATATTATTGGAAAATCCCTGGTTATTATAACAAATTCTCCAACGACTTATATAAATTATAATAATGATAGGGCATATATTTAGCGATGTCTATGTGTTGTCTGTGTGAAAGCTCTTTCACTGGATAGTGGACAGGATCTGTATATAACGGATTCGTGTATCATTGACTGACTCAGACGAGTAAGCGGCGTGTTCATGGTGTCCATATATTATGTTTTCAAATATAAAGGAAATAGATAATTATCAAAGTATATAATAATTTTACGCAGAGTTTTCCTGACACATGAAAACTATTTCAAGCGTTTTACAAGGGTAAAAATGTCGGGAAAAGCTATTATAATGGAAGGATTTTCAAGAACATAGCGTACGTATTCTGACAGATAGATAGATAGATAGATAGATAGATAGATAGATAGATAGTTAAAAGACTAGATAGATAAGAAAAGACTGGGCTTAGTTTGTTTTTTTGTTTTTTAAAGCTAAGGCCCGGGGATCATTCGTGATAGAGGGTTACGTTTGAGGCCATTTGTGTGTATAGAGGTGAAAGAGAGAAGTTAACCCAAGCCTTGAACAGGTTAAGATTGTAATGATCAGGGAAACATTCAGTTTGGAGTCGGTTCCACAGGTCAGTGGTTCGTGGGAAAAATTTGTTCGAGTAGAACTTCTCACCGATGAGATACGGAGGGACTGTAGATGGTTCGCTATTATGTAAGTGGCATGGCTTGTTCTTGCTGTGAAGGTTTGCCTCAGCGAGAACAGGGAATGTATTTCATCCGAGTACTTTCCGTGGAATTAGAGGTAAAAGGCTTGCTACATCCCGCCTGCGGGAGTGAGCTTAAACGGTGACGAATAGCTCGTCAACCGCAAGGAGGCTTTTGAACTCTTATCAAGGCTGGAGAATGAGGTCGCCCGCACAGATATAACAACAGTACTCTATTTTCAATCTGATCTGCCTCTTTTAAAGGCAGAAGATTGCGGGAGAGGTCATGTGTTTACTGGAGCGTTTCAGAGAGTCAACCATTTCATCTGCATTCTTAGCAAAAGGATCGTATGTATGAGTTACACTTGGGGTTGGGTGTGAGTTTGAGGCCTAACAGTCTTTCAAGGCACGGTGCTTCCCTGACAGGAAATCTGTTCAAGATCGATAGTAGTTCGTGTTCAGATCGCTGATGATGGAATGTAACTAGCTTGCCCTTCGAGCCATTGAATGTAATCAGCCAGTTTTTACCCCATTGGGAAGTTTCTGCAAAATCGGAAGTGTGTTCAGTCGCCAATCTCTGACCATCGAGGATTTTAGGGGTGCGCCCGTATAAAGTCGTATCATTGGCATAGATGTTTACAAATGATATGTGTATATAGATAGGCAGATCGTTTATGTAGATCAATTGAGGGTTGGTCTGAGGAGTAACCCATTCGTTGAAATCTAGGGCGTCGGAGGACTGGCCATTGATAACATTGGGATATGGAGGGAATATCGGTGGTTCGCTATTATGTAAGTAGCGTGGCGTTTAGTTACTGTGAATGTTTACCTCGGCAGAACCAGAGGATGGAGTTCATCCGAGCACTTTTCGTGGCAGTAGCGGTCGAGCTGTGAGAGGCAAGCCACATTCAGCCTGTGGGTGAGAAGTTGAAGGTTCGAGAATAGTTCGCCACTCACAAGGGCTCAAAGATGCTTTTGAACTCTCCGCCAAATATGACAGCAGTCCTCCATTTTGGGACGGATATGGTTCTTGTAAAGGTAGAGGATAGAAGGAGGGGCCAAGTATTTACTGAAGCGGTACAGGAAGCCAAACATTTTATCTGCATCCTTAGCAATTGATCTTCTGTACGAGGTTGGGTGTGAATTTGAAGCCCAACAGTCTTTCGGGGCACGATACTTCCTCCGAGAGTGGAAGATCTGAAGAGAGATCAGTCGCCAATCTCTGACCATCGAGAGATGCGCCCGTATATAGTCATGTCATCGGCAAAGAGGTTTACAAATGATCTACTTATATTATTAGGCATATACGTAGATCAAAAAGTGGGTTGGTCAGAGTGACCCCTGGGGGACACCCATGTTGACCGATAGGGCTCCAGAGGACTGGCAATTGATAACTACCAAGAACCTACCTCCTTGGAAGAGTTTTATGATCGAGGAAACCCTTCTAGTGATTCCATTACTGGAGAGCTTGTGTTGTAAGCCTATGTGCCGAACCTTGTCGAATGTCTTTGATATATCTAATGCTACGGTCCTGGACATATGTTTGGCGGCGCGAACCGCACTGATTCTCTGAGTGGTAGTAGTTAGGACGTCGGCAGTTAATCGGGCCGACCGAAACCCATAATGCTAGTCTCTGAACAGTTAGTTTTTTTCTAAGTGCTCGACAACATCATTATTTATAATGGTCTCAAAGAGCTTGCTGGTGACACTGAGGAGACAGATGGGTCTGTACTGGGAGGGGAAGATCGCACGCCTGGGTTCTTGAAAACCGAACATATTGATACCTTCCACAGGTTTGGGAAGGATTTTTCCTTCAAGCAACGCTTTAATAACTTTGCTAAGATCTGGGATAATTCCGGGTTGACATTCTTAAGGACAACCACCGGAATTTTGTCTGGATCAGTGGCTTTCTTAGAGTCAAGACATTTGATAAGCCTCGAGATCTCGCTTGTTGTGACAGTAATATTACTGAGATGTGTTCAGTGAGACATTGGGACTTGAGGAGAGGATGATCTTTGTCATCTAACGTTGAGGCAAAGATGAAGGCGAAGATGTTCGCCTTATCAGTCGGGGAAGATATCACCTGGAGGACATTTATAATTGTGGACACAACCTTTTTGCCTCCACTTATGATTTGGCTGGTGATCTTCTAGAATTCATAGGATCCAATTTGTTTCTTTTCAACTTGGTCTTGACAACTCGTGAGTATCTGCACTTGGTGTTTTCTTGAACTTTTTTTTGCAGCGATTACAGGCACTTCTGAATGCAGTGAGGGCCTAACTACTTCGCTCCTAGCGATAGATATTGATGTAGTGGTGAGTTATGGTTGTAGTGCATTCAGGGGTGAACTGGTTTTTGCTAGAATTTCTTTTGGGGTATAAAACTCTCCACTCCAGAAAGGACCCAATCATTGACAGGGGCAGCAGTTTCGGAGGCAGCATGCTCGAAGAAGGCTAGGAGGGGAGCTTTCATCATGTAAGATCGAAAGTTTCCCCAGTCTTTTACCTTAGCAGAACGAAAAATCGGTGTATCAGGGGATACCTTAGATATGCTATCAATCTGGACACTGATTGGTGAATGGTCTGACGTGCATAGTAGATGTAAAAACTTTTTATAGGCATTTATCAGGGCTGAAGTTTATGAATATGTCAAGGAAGTTTGCCTAATGTCCTGTCGTGTCCGGGACCTAGGTAGGTTCTCCGGTCATCTCGTAGACGATGGAGAAGTCTCTGCAGTATCTACATTCAGCATCTGTTTTGTTAGAGAGGACTAGCCACCCCTTATGATGGACGTTGAAGTCACCGCAGATATGAAAGCGGGCCGAGGGGAATTAAGTAAGGATATTGTCAATCTTCTCAGAAATTCAGTTGTGGATTACCGTCCCCTCGTCCAGAGGAAGACAGAGAGCAGAGAAGAATGTGGTTCTATGGATAAGTGCCATTGGAAACACATATATGGGCTGTCGAGTTCCTGGTTTTTTGCGCTTCTGTCGCAGGAAAACTCGTCCTTGATGGAGGTTCTGAGTCCGTGTCGGTGACGATTTAGGTAGTCATGTTTAGAGGTGAGTAGCCCGGAACGGAGAACTCCCCCAGTGCATATAAGGTGTCGATATCGATATCAAAAAGTAGAAGGAGCTTTGGCTTAGATTGGAAAATGATGTTCAACTTCTGGAAAATTGAATCGTAGACACTTCACTTAATCTAGAAGATGGTATATAAGATGGGTTTACTTTGTTTTTTTTCCTTTTTTTTTAGATCGATAGAAAAAGAATAGCTGGGATAGATAGATAGATAGATAGATAGATAGATAGATAGATAGATAGATAGATAGATAGATAGAAAAAGAATAGCTGAGATAGATAGATAGATAGATAGATAGATAGATAGATAGATAGATAGATAGAAAAAGAATAGCTGAGATAGATAGATAGATAGATAGATAGATAGATAGATAGATAGATAGATTGAAAAAGAATGTCTGAGATAGATAGATAGATAGATAGATAGAAAAAGAATGTCTGGGCTAGATAGATAGATAGATAGATAGATAGATAGATAGATAGATATGAATAGGATTAGACAGATAGATAGATAGATAGATAGATAGATAGATACAGGAAGAGAATAAAATATATAAGAATAGACTAGAATGTAACTGAAGATAATGTGTTGATTTTTTTTACCTGCAATTTGAAAGTACATTTTTATTTCAGGTCATTTTATTTGCCAATCTAAATATACGTGTGCGTGTTTGTGTGTGCATGTATTTAGATTGTTAAGTTAGTAAATTAAAATTATAGCTCATTAAAAAGAGTCATATATTTACGCAAATACATCTTTTCACCTATATATGCATGAGTATACTGAAATGTTCATGGTTCGCTGTTTAAAATATTGATCTTAGAATATGGGTTGGGCCGAGAACTATTCAGCATCCTTTTATCTATATTCATATTTGTGCAACCACATACATACATACATACATACATTTATGCATGCATACGTACATACATACATATATTAGGCGTTCATGTATCTTTCGCTTCATGACTCACTAGGCAGAAGATTTTCCCATAGTAGGTCACCAATTCTTCCTCTAGTAGACTGGTTTCCAACCAAGGCGATAGAACCCAGTCTGTCCTGCTATTCAACTCGTAGCTGAGAGAAGAGATGGGTTCATACTTTTCACAAGGGTATTTGCGCATAAGAATGCAACGAACCCGACCAGAATTCGAACTCACCCCCCTCACTTATGTATCTGTAACTTTCACTATTCTTTCTACCGGAACTACACTAGAATTTAAGTGGCTTTCGAAAATCCCTAGACAAAGTATAAAAGTCAATTTGTGCATTAGTCAAGTACACATACACAACTACAAAATGGTGAATACGATATATATATATATATATATATATATATATATATATATATATATATATATATATATATATATAGGTAACTATACTCGTTTCGTTTTTTGCCAATAACCAAATCAATCACGAAGGAAAAAGGTTTTAAAAAAGAAAGAGCTAGAAACATGAAAGTCTGTCGAAAAAATTCCACAGATACAGGTTTGAAGCCCAAAGAAAAGAAAAAAACCAACACGAGTAAACAACTAACTAACTAAAAGAGCTCAATACAACCGTAGAGCAGACCTAGATAGACCTGGATAGGTTTGTCTGGCTCACTAGATTTATACATACATATATATATATATATATATATATATATATATATATATATATATATATATATATATATATGTAAAAGTAATCTTAAGCAGTTGAATAAAAAAAGTTGAAAAGTTCTATGTGACGTGTTTCATCCTCTAGAAGGACTTCAATGGGCTAATGTAATGTTTTTACTGATGGAATTTTTGTTTTAAAGTAAGAGGCGATATAAGCCCGAGCCTGACCATAATTTTGACTTAGATATGCTACTTCGATTAAAAAAGAAAGCAGTTTCCTAAGGCGAAAATGTATAGAAAGTGCACTGATTGCTAAATCATTCATGGCAATCTTTCTGGCCACATTTCACCTTTCTTAACAGATCTTCTGTTAACACAACACGGAATACTTCAAGGTAAAAACGATAAAAGTAAAGCATTCGAAAACTGAATGAGATCGGCTAGGACATGTGTCCAGACACGTCTGATAAAAAAAAAAAAAATTAAATTCAAAGATAACAATATTCTACGTTTACTCCTGGGCACATGATCATAATCATTAACTTATTAAATAAAAACATTACTTTAGTCCGATGAAGACCTCGTAGATGAAACGCATTACACAAATTTTAATTACCTAAGGATTGCTATAGTAATTAAATAACTACAATAATACTTAAAACTATGAAAGCAATAGGTCTTTCTTGCTATCATGTGAACTTAATTCCAAAGCTTTGCAGGAGGTCGAAAGTCTCTGGGTAGAACGCCATGTTGAATTTCTCTATAACTGAATTTTTCGATTGTTTACTGATTAGTCATTGAGATACACAACAGCATTATTAATGAGGCATAATATATATATATATATATATATATATATATATATATATATTTATATATATATATATATATATATATATATATATATATATATAATGTCATATATATATAATATATATATATATGTATGTATGTGTGTGTATATATATATATATATATATATATATATATATATATGTCTAATGAGGCATTTTCAGTTTAAATATTCTCAACTTAAACGTTTCAATTATTTTGCGTACACCACTTTGTGTACGCAATGCTTCATTATTTCATTATCTTTTCCAGGTCAAAAAAAAACATAGCTATATTTAGGTGACTCTAGGTCAAACTATTTACGTTCATTCGTTTCGATTATTATCAGACAGGCATTTTAGCATTTACGGCTTGAAGTTTCATTAAGATGAAAATCGCTTAGTCAGTAATTTACTCAGTAAGTTTCTTCAAACTATATATATATATATATATATATATATATATATATATATATATATATATATATATATAATTTTAAAAAAATATGATTCCTTCGCGGCACAAAACATCCTATGCTTCAAAACGAAAAACTCCAAATCTAAATTTAATTTTTAAAATTAATCCAGATTTGGAGTTTTCCATTTCGAAACATAAGATGTTCTCTGGCGCGATACAATCATCTTTTTTAAAAAAAAAATGATTATAATATTAAGCTCTACGGATCGTATTGAGCACTGTTTTTTATAAATAAAAATAAAACCTAAGAACTCTGAATTATAAATCTTACTTTTCTTTTTATATATATATATATATATATATATATATATATATATATATATAAAGAAAGAACAGTAAGATATATTAATCCAGTGTTCTTATAGATATTTTTATTTTTACAAAATAGTGCTCAATGTAAATTACAGAACATTAATATTATAAATGAATTGATTTAAAATATGTTTTTCGCTACACAGTTCTAACCATGTTTCAAAAATGGAAGCTAAAAAGCCCTGAATTTAATTTTGTAATTAAATTAAAGACATTAGTTCCATTTTATCCTCAAGATGAATTTTGGAGTAACTTTTAAAAATTACTGGGTTTTAAAACTGGCTAAAAACAAAATTCATGTTTCAAGGTTACAGATAAATCCATTTTTTCTAGACAGGGGTGTCTGGGTGTTCAATATGTCTATATTTTAATGTATCAGTTATTGCTACGTTTTGGTCGTGGGTATATATGTATATTATTTACATTATTCGGACTCTTGTTCATATCTTTATTGCTATAACCCTCCGTCCTTCTTCAGGTGATTGAATTTGGAACTGTACCCTGAATTTCGTCAACCGGGTTAGATTATTCTAGGTACATGCATCTTGGATCCAACTAATGATTTTATTCACTCGGCCATGTGCCTTAGAGGACATGAATTTTTGGGAGCGGTGATCTCCCTTTTTCCTCCATATGTGGTCCGCTACGCCTGATTTTTTTTATTCCCACTCGTGTTAAGGCTTTACACCCGGAAGAGACATTGCACGTGGAACTAGAACAATTTACGCCGGTGGACGAAATAAAGGGTTCATTTCGAAATTCCAATCATCTGAAGAAGAGAGGTGCGTACAACGGCCGAAACTTTGTGAATATGACAATAAAGATGAGTACAATAATCCAAGCAATGTAAATAATTACAATAGTTCATGTCAGAAATATATATATATATATATATATATATATATAATTTCACACCATGCAAGGCAATAAAGCCAGTCAGACGCTAGGGGTAACTAAGTGTGAGAGAATATGAGAAACAAAAAACATTATTAAGGATAAAGAACAATTGTTTTCTAAAAAAAAAAAAAAAATAAAATAACTTAATACCAACGATTGGCTTTTGACGAAATCTTGGCCGAAATGTTATATTTATTTTATTCGATTTTAATCGAGGTTGTATTCATTTTATTGGATTTTAATCGTAAAATATTAAATTATGATATCTAACCTAAAACTATCTTAAACACACACAAACACACACACACACACATATATATACTAGTGTGTAACAATATCTGTTTCGGAGTTTTTCGTTTTGCCACTACTTCCAAAAGTCAAGTTTGAGACCAAGTCAAAAATAAAAATAAAATCAAAATTTGAAATGCTAGACAGAAAAAAATTAAAACTATGACAGCACAATCGACCAACGCCTTCGCTTGGCCTTTTGACAGCCGACGTTAATCTTAGTAAATATCTCTATGCGTATATGTGAATGTTTCTATGCGATTTTAGCTTTTTTCCTAGTCATAAGGCAAAAGAATTCGATTGTTCGTTTATTTTTGTTTTATATCTCTTTTTTGTAATGAAATCTCTGTGTCGATTAAATGGCTCTGCAATACTTCATCAATTACTATCAGCCAGTGAGGGGTGGCGTTTTCTGAAAATTGTGGCAATGCAGACATCTACGAAACAACTATTGTTACACACTAGTACACCTATGTATATATATATATATATATATGTGTGTGTGTGTGTGTGTATATATATATATATATATATATATATATGTGTGTGTGTGTGTGTATATATATATATATATATATATATATATATACATGTGTGTGTATATATATATATATATATATATATATATATATATATATATATATGTTCTGTATTTAGGCGGCCATGCTTCTTTCATGCAAGCTTCATTAAATATTGTAGACAAGCTACTTTGATTAAGTTTTTTACATAATTTCTCATATGATCGTGTTTTCTTTTTCTTTTCCGTAGATAAATTATACAAAAAATCTCCAAATGTTTTATTTTTCCAATCTCTTTCGGCTATACATTTAGCCATTTTCAGGGATGGAATATATTTACGGTTGAATTGAAATGGATTGTTGTATGTTTGTATTAAGCATTATAGGATGCTTTATTTTTAAAACACATTCAACATATTGTGCCCATGTTCGTAGTTGCTATTATTGAGTGTTGTTTTTATTTTTTTTGTTTTATTAATAAGTCTTCCATTATTTCTATCAAATAAGAATTCGCAATATTATTGTTCCTGGTCTGGCATCTCGGCTTCACTTACCTTCTCACTGCCGTAACGTTGCTTTCCTCTGCCTTTTCTATAAATACATGGAAATTGTTCGTGCGAACTTTTTGCTAAGGTACCTAGAATTTATGTATTTAAGCGCAGTATCAGACTGCCAACAAGGTTTACAGTTGAACTGGCCAGATGAAACCGTAAGTTCTAGGCTAACACTTTCTTTTCTCGCACTTCTCGCTTGTGGTATTCTCTTCCGGCTCCATGCTTCCCAGTCAATTTTAATTCTCGAAAATTTAAATGCAATATCAATCGCTATCTAGGGACCACCTGATTACTCTTCTATTGTCCTTGCACCATAGCAATGTGTCTATTTTCTAATTCTTCTACACCCGTAAACCCTTTGTGTCTTAGTGACTTTACTGCCTTGTTGGGGTAAATCGATTAATTATATATATATATATATATATATATATATATATATATATATATATATATATACAGAAAAGAGAGAGAGAGAGAAAAAGAGAGAGAGATAGAGATAGATACATACATACATACATACATACATGCATATATATATATATATATATATATATATATATATATATGGCATCTCGATTTCATTTTACAGAGTTTCTTTAAGCCACGTTTAATACCCAACCCAGCCAATGCAATATAAGTGGCTTGTGTTATGAGATGACCCTTCGGGACTTCCACTATCATGAGTCACCACATTTTGTTTTTTTTTGGGGGGGGGCGTTATTTTATTTTTTTTTTTTCATTATCATCTAGGGATTGACTGTATTTTTTTAAGGAATGATAATGGAGTGGTTTGCCGTTGACTTCTACACCATTTGCAATTCAGAATTCTCCTTTGGTTTGATTGGTTTCCGTCCAAGGCTAGACATTGCAGTCTATTCTACTATTTAACCCATAACTGAGGCTGAGAAGAGAAGTTTGCATGAGTCCCTCAAGGACGCTTATTCGTAAGTGAACACAAGAGACTCACCCAGAATTTGCACTTGTTCTACAATTCAATTGATCTGGGCTGATATCCGTTACACTACCCGCACATACATGCAAAAATAATTCACAGCTATTAAGTTCAAACTATATATTTTTTAAACGAGTCTAAGCTTAATCATCTCAACTTAGTGCGGACGCTTATGTTACAAAAAGGATTAGTAATCTAAACTATTTGAAACTAGTTCCAGTCGAAATATATGCTTCAGCACTTTTGCTACATTTAATCAATATCAACACATGGCTGTTATTGATTAAACAGTATTGCTTGATAGATTCGGTTTTTATTGGGGTTTTTTTCACCCCAAGCAAGGCGAGAGCGACACTAGCATGGAAAGGCTTGCAGAGAATAGGGGCAAAAGATTAAAGAGACGTGAAAGAGGAAAAGATGAAGAGGACGGGGAATTAAATCAAAGCAACTGGAGAGGTCAGTTGACATTGCATTTGAATAGTTAAAGATTATAGCTATCAGGGTAGCAAGTAAGAGGAAGGGAGTTACACAGACAGGAAGTGCAAGACATGAAGCTATTGGAGTAGAAGAATCGGATACATTTAGCCGTTTTGGCAGTGAAAGGGTGAGATTAAGATGCCAACCTAGTGGCACGTTTAAATTCATGCTGTTTGGGAAATAGCGAAAATAGTTCGTCGGAGCAGTTACCGTGAAAGTATTTGTAGAAAAAACAGAGGGAAGTGACGGCACTTCTGTGAGAGAGCGACTGTAAATGAGATGCCAGATCAACTCTGTATGATATTAAAAAACGAAACATTTTGCATTGTTATAATATTGTTTTTTGGCGAGTGAATATTACATTAACTTATTTTTTTTTGCATTAAATACAAGTTCTAAAGTGTGTTTCATTAAGATGAATCAAAATCAGCAGTGAATAAATCAGTGTTATTGGTTAAAATTTATTTATTTCTTTATTGGATCATGTTATTTAAGTCATGGCAATTATTTGTGAAAAATGATATCTCCCAAATGGTGGCACACCTCCACTCGACGGTCAGAATTTTTGATGACGTCTCTGCATAGTTGCTCCTCGATCTCACCAATATGTTTTATTATCTCATCCTTTAGCTGTTGAATTGTTGTTGGCTTGTTGGCATAGACCTTACTTTTGAGATGACCCCAAAGGAAGAAATCTAAAGGCGTCAAGTCATACGATCGTGGTGGCCAATTGACTTCGCTGTTTCGAGGGATGATCCGACCTGGGAAATTCTCATTGCTGTTTAAACATCCATTTTTCTAATAGGCTTCGATAACTTTAACGCGTTCTTTGATTGTTAATCTTTCCATGGTTGAAATTGCCAAAAACTTAAGTTGTTAAATCTGAAAGAAAAAGAAAAAAATCATTAGACGCTTAAACTTAATTCACATTTAAAATCGCTCCAAGTTATTGGAACACCCTATACTATGTAACAGTATATACTATTTAATATGGTATAATATTTAATAGTATATATTATGTAATAGTAAATATATTATTGGAAAACCCTATACTATTTAACAGTATATACTATGTAATATGGTATAATATTTAATAGTATATATTATGTAATAGTAAATATATTATTGGAAAACCCTATACTATTTAACAGTATATACTATGTAATATGGTATAATATTTAATAGTATATATTATGTAATAGTAAATATATTATTGGAAACCCTATACTATTTAACAGTATATACTATGTAATATGGTATAATATTTAATAGTATATATTATGTAATAGTAAATATATTATTGGAAAACCCTATACTATTTAACAGTATATACTATGTAATATGGTATAATATTTAATAGTATATATTATGTAATAGTAAATATATTATTGGAAAACCCTATACTATTTAACAGTATATACTATGTAATATGGTATAATATTTAATAGTATATATTATGTAATAGTAAATATATTATTGGAAACCCTATACTATTTAACAGTATATACTATGTAATATGGTATAATATTTAATAGTATATATTATGTAATAGTAAATATATTATTGAAACCCTATACTATTTAACAGTATATACTATGTAATATGGTATAATATTTAATAGTATATATTATGTAATAGTAAATATATTATTGGAAAACCCTATACTATTTAACAGTATATACTATGTAATATGGTATAATATTTAATAGTATATATTATGTAATAGTAAATATATTATTGGAAAACCCTATACTATTTAACAGTATATACTATGTAATATGGTATAATATTTATTAGTATATATTATGTAATAGTAAATATATTATTGGAAAAAACCTATACTATTTAACAGTATATACTATGTAATATGGTATAATATTTAATAGTATATATTATGTAATAGTAAATATATTATTGGAAACCCTATACTATTTAACAGTATATACTATGTAATATGGTATAATATTTAATAGTATATATTATGTAATAGTAAATATATTATTGGAAACCCTATACTATTTAACAGTATATACTATGTAATATGGTATAATATTTAATAGTATATATTATGTAATAGTAAATATATTATTGGAAAACCCTATACTATTTAACAGTATATACTATGTAATATGGTATAATATTTAATAGTATATATTATGTAATTGTAAATATGTTATTGGAAAACCCTATACTATTTAACCCATAGTTGGAAGCAAATGGATTCATTCTTTTCCCAAGGGTATTTACGCGTAAGTGAATGTAAAAAAACAAAAAAAAAACCAACTGGAATTCGATCTCGGTTCTCAGATTTTTCATTTCGAGCTATTACACCACCAGCACACATGAATGGAAAGCTGTATAACGTTTCCTAAAATAATGATTTTTTTTTTTCATTTTTAGATTTTTTTTATTCCTATTTTGCTTATTTTATTTTTTATTTTTTTTTTTTTTATTTTATTCATTTATTTATTTTGTCAACAACTGGTGGCTGTTTTCACTTTTCTGATATTCAGTTTTAAAAAAAAAGCTTTAGTTGTTTTCATTCCAGTGTCAGATTTTCTGCATTATATAAAAGGTAATGGTGGGGGGGGTCCATAATGGGTGAGATTGTTTCTTATTGCCCCACCCCTACTTGTTGCATTGCTCGGTGTACGTACCGAGGAGTCATAAAAGCATTGGAATGATCTTAGTCAAAATAACTTTCTCACAGATAGAAGTTACAAAATTACATAACTCTGAACTTCATTTGGCCTTTCTAAACAGGCCTGTGAAGATGCTTTGTTAGACGTCGGCCTTACCTAGATTCATAGTGGGGGGAAAGGAATGAGCAATTACCTTACCGCGCTGACCCAGCGCGTGTTGGTAGGGACAGATGTGACACGGTTGGGCGATCTTTTCTCTTTTCGATTTCAAGGATATTCGCGCGTAAGTGAATATAAAGAACATGACTGGAATTCGAACTCGGTTTTCCGATTTCTCATTCCGAGCCGACATTCATTACACCATCCGTACATACTACATCGCGCATCAAAGCTTAAAAGCAGTTGGAAACCCATCTAGGTACTGAACAGGCCCGACGTTGCTTAACTTTGGTTTTCGAACGAGAAACGGTATTTTAAAGTGATATGAACATAAGCTTTAATTATTTATTTAATATCAAATTGGTAATAGTATTAAAAATGATAGTGCGTGTGTCTGTACGTGTGTGTATATGTGTGTGTTAGTCATGTGTGTGGCCTGGTGTACAAGCCTTGTTTAACTACTGATAAGGTCAGATTATGCCTGCACTCTCAGAAACTGTAATTCGGGCCTTCTCAGCATAATTGCTGTATAAACCCCAGGTTGACTCTGTGAGTGCCGAAGAAACACCTAAATTTCCAAATTTGGGAACCAATTGTAACGACAAAGGCACCATCCTAACTGCTATTCATATGTATCAGTTTATTTGTAGTACACTAACTTACATTTAATAACACCCCCAAGAACTGTGCTTTATGAAAGAAAGGTAATGTTGTTCGTGTGGTGGTATCTAAATGTCCATTTATACGTCCAGCAGCTACTAAGCTGGGTCAAAAAGCGCCATGAGTTCGTCAACAGGAGAAATACTGTTCTCATCCATGAGAAAGTAATGTCGTATTCGACAGAAATAAGACAGAAAAAAGTTTGGAATATCGTTGCTCTGTTCTACCTCAGCCGCCATATTCCCCTGGCTTTGCAGAAAACCTATTTCGATCACCTCTAAACACTTTAATGGGGAAAACTTTCTCTAATTGAAAAACCAAATTCAAGAGTTCACCAAAAGCTTTTTCTCGCCAAAACCTGCGTGATTTTACTGAAAAGGAATCAAACAGCTGCCTGATAAATGGTATCAGATCTTTTTCTCCAGAATTTTCCATATCTATGTCTACCATTCGTCCACGCTTAAAATATTTCTGCCACAAAAAGTCCGGTGTTCCTGCTATTTATCTAGAGCTCCTTGATAAAATCCAAAGCACATCAGCAATATTATTGGCCCTGTTCTGGCGCCACGGTTTCAGTCACTTTCTCACCACCGTAATGTTACCTTTCTGTGCCTATTTTTAATAAATACTTTCATGATAATTGTTTGTATGAGCTCTTTAAACACATTGGGTTTAGATTTTAAATTATTGTTCTATTCCACACAGAAAAGAATTTTATATTTTCTTTTAAAGCTTTTCACTCCAAGTAAGGCGGGTGTGCCACTGGCATGCAAGGGGTAACAGAAAATGGGAGCAAGAGTAAAAAGGCGTTAAAGAGGAAAGGATGACGAGAAGGACGGAGAATTAGATCAAGGCATTTGAATAGTTGAAGATTATAGCTATCAGGGAAGTAAGTAAGAGGAAGGGAGTTCTACAGACGGGAAATGCGAGACATGAAGCTATTAGAGTAAAAGAGAGGGCTACATTTAAGCGTTTCTCCAGTGAAATGGTGGGATTGAGATGCCAACCTAGTGGCACATTTAAATTCGTGCAGTTTGGGAAATAGAGAAAATAGCTCGTCGGAGCAGTTACCGTGAAAGTATTTGTAGAAAAGACAGAGGGAAGCGACGGCACGTCTGTGAGAGAGCGACTGTAAACGAGATGCCAGATCAGGGCCAACCACATTACAGATCCGTCTCTGGATTTTTCGAGTACCCCAAGATGAACAGCGGGGGCCCCAGACCATATATGACAGCAGTATTCCATGCAAGGGCGAATGGTTAATTTATAGATTTGAAGGATGGACTCGGGCGAGAAAAACTTTCTGGCGCGGCATAGAGAACCAATTGTCCTTACGGTAGTTATGGGCACTAGTTAGGACTTCATGGAGATTCTGACGTATTGTGGTGGATGTAGAAAGAATGGTAAATAAGAATGTGATATTTTGGTGTTAGGAATAATGTCGTATGTTTAGGTTACTGATTGTGTCTAAGTAAGTTTAATGTTAAGACAGAACAAGACCATCTTTTTCCCCGTATCCCATTTTGGCCTTGTGCCATATTTTTGCATTTTTACAAAATAAATATCGTTCGTTGCTATTTGAATTAAATTTGAATTTCAGCGCACTACGACGAGGTCCCATCTGTTTACAACTGAATTTACTAAATGTAACCGTTTTTTCTATCGTACTTCTTGTTACAATTTTTGGATACATTATGTACTAGTGAGCCAACCCAAATGACTTGACTCACTTTATAGTCCACCAATAGAAGGTTAACCAATCGGAAGACGTAGAATATTCAATCCGTCGTGTATAAAGGCGGCCATTTTGTTTACTCTATCCGAATGTCCAGTACCAGTTTGTCAAGCGAAGAGGAGCAGAAGGAAGAACTACGCTCTTCTACTTTTACCAAAATATCCACTGCTAACCTGAACAACGCTTTCCTACTGTCTTCGAAATATTCACTGCTAACCTCTGGATTCTATACTCAAAGACGACCGTCATCATGAACAACACTTCTCGCTTGTGGGACTCTCTTCCAGCATCATGCTTTCCAGCCATTTTAATCTGCAAGTATTTAAATACAATGTCAATTGCTATCTACTGTCCTCCTGATTACTCATCTTTTGTTGTCGATCCTTAGCAATGTTTTTATTTCTAGCTCTTCCACACGCAGTAACGTTTGCGTTTTGTCTTAGTGGCTTTACTGCCTTGCATGGGGTGAACTATATTAATAATAAAAGACAGTGAATATATAATTGAATGAAATATATAATATTGTACTTCATTCCTTGAAGAATAAAGTTGCAAAACAAAACAGAAATTAGTTATGACCCACATGTTATGGTTTTTTGTTTTTTTAATATTGTGTTTTGTCTGATGAAGTCCTAAGGGACGAAACGCGTCACACGAAAAACTTTTTTTCCACTTTGTCTTACATATTTCCTATATATATATATATATATATATATATATATATATATATATATATATATATATATATAATAATCTTCATGAACCCCAAAATAACACTTTCAAAGTAAAGCAATATAACAGCGTCTGTTTCTAGCTTTTTTACAAAGAAAATTAGTGACATCTTCTCTTCTCTTCTCTCTTAACTTCCTTCTCTCTTTTTCTCTCTATGGGTTTTTTCTCTACCCCTTCGATATCAATATATAACTTCCGTTAAGTTAACCGTTTAAATGTGTCAATATCTGCTAACTCACTCATGTCTTCTCTCTCTCCCCTCACTTCCTCACTTTGTTAATTTACATGTTTAATACGGCCCGTCAAAAATGTGTAAATTTTCTTTTCATTTTTTGTTTGGAAGTAAAGTCTGATGATCCGCAGTACTTTTAAAAGGGCTGTGGTAAAATAATTTATTACATGGAACCTTAAAGTGGTCTGTATTTATTATATATATATATATATATATATATATATATATATATATATATATATATATATATATATATATGAGTGTGGCTTATTGTTATTTGCTTGGGGGCTTGGAGGTGTTATCTCCTTCTCTATTAATTTCAAGTATTACTCTTCCGTTATTCTCCTGATTCCTTTATGTTAATTGTCTAAGTTCCTCAAGTGGTATTTCATTGAAAGTGAAAGTGAAAGTGAATATACAGTTTTTCAAATGCGATCCTGTAAACATCGTCAAGTTTAATGAGAAACAATTCTGGTTATTCAAGTATGTGTCTGCTTTCATTAGCACAGAATTGAGAATTAGTTACGCTTGTGTATACGCGCTCGCATTCCGACGTACATTTTAATCATTATTCCGAACAAAATGTAGTTTCTTCAACAGATTTGCATCTGTTGAAGAAACTACGTTCTGCCAGTGAGTCAGACTAACATTTGAACGTTTTTCCCTTGTTTTTTTTTCTTTATTCAAACATAAAACTTAATATTGTCTTTATTTCAGTCCTGGTATAAAAGTAAACGATAATTAAAAACAAAATAAAATTTAGCAAGAAAAAAATCAACATCCAAGATTGACAACTTTAGACCCATATAAACAGTATACTTGTTACTGGGGATATTTTTATGGGACAATATCATATTGTCGAAATAGAGTCCGCACTTTTAGTGCCCTCATCACTATTTGTGAATTGTTTTGAATCACTATCCCATTTCTATCCAAGGTATACAGGAGTAGGGCAAAAATATTCTTGGCGAGATATCTCGTCAGCCGAGATAGAATAGATACATTTCTCGCGAGATATCTCGTCAGCTACTCCAGAACAAAATCATTGCTTGTGTGATATCTCACCAGACCATGCAGAAGAAATGCATTTCTCGCGAGATATTTCGCCCGCCGCTCAAGGACAGATATTTTTTTGGCGAGATATCTCGTCAGCCGAGTCAGAAGAGATACATTTCTCGCGAGATATCTCGTCAGCTACTCCAGAACAAAATCATTCCTTGTGTGATATCTCACCAGCCCATGCAGAAGAAATGCATTTCTCGCGAGATATTTCGCCCGCCGCTCAAGGACAGATATTTTTTTGCAAAATATCTCAGCTGCTTCCAGATATTTAAGAAAATCCCTTAAGCCGAGTAAAATTATTGAGGTAATTTACTTGCTTAAGATACATACGGTACAAACCCTAATCGGGTCGAACGCGTTACACTGTAAACAGCCTTGAAACTCAGCATTCATTTTATTTTCAACATCATCACTTGATAAGACACAGAGTGTGTTGAAACAAAATGGCTATTTTTGTAGTGATTTTATAACATACTTATGTTATAATTTTTTATAAAAATAATTATATCTGCTCTACTTTGTATTGAGCACTCTTTTAAGAATAGTAATTGTTGGTTATTGAAATTCATTCCGTATATACCAATTATATACTTGGATATATATATATATATATATATATATATATATATATATATATATATATATATATGAAGAAATAATGCGGCTTAATTAATTAAATGGTGTATTTTTTCACCGAAAGTCCTTGCAAACTATATAGACCGAACACCTAATCAATAGCACAATTAATAAAAACAAACATCGTCTCGTTCAGTGTGTGGTCAGTATGTTAATGCCATCTTAATCTATTAGTGAAGTGAATTCGCCATTAATTACATTAACTTTATTGATCAAGCATCTCGTTTTCAGTCACTTTCTTACCGACGTGATGTGGCTTTCCTGTGTCTTTTGTACAAATATTTCCATGTCAACTGCTCTTCAACTTTCTTTCTTTCTGATGGTCCGACTACATTCAATCTGTGATACTAGATTGGCATCTAGGTCCCACCCGTTTACTGTTAAAATAGCTACATGCAACCACCACTTCTCCTCCAACAATTTCTTTTCTCGCACTCTCTTCTGTTTTCTTGTTTCACTTATAACTACAATCTTCAAAAATTTAAACGCAACGTCAATCGCTATCTTCTGTCTTCTTGAATCCTGCTCATTTTTTGTCCTTTCCTCAGTTCGCGATATTCTCGATATTCACTTTCACTTCCTGTAAACTCCAGCATATTAATGGCATTCACGCCTTGCTTGGAGAGAAATGATTTTTAAAAGGCTATCAAAATGTAACTGTCTTTTTACAAATGGAATACGAAGGAAATAAAGACAATTCAGCTCTGTGTACGGCACATGGAGGGTTTGGATACAGAAAGCAATAAGTTATATGCGTTTATATAAATATTTATATTCAATCGTTTTACTTTTATTTGTTGAACGTATTTCTTTGAATGATAGAAGCATTAGGTGTACTAATTTAAGGTGAAAAGACATGTGAATTAGTGTTATTTACGTTCGAACTATTATCCCTATCCTTGGTATTATCACAACGTTTCGGCCATTTTGCCCCCACCTCCGGCCTTCTTCAGGTGTTTGTCGATCCGGCTATCCTTCAGGGAACTTCGAACTTATTTAGATTCCGTTCTCTGTTCATGAATGATTAGTTACTGTCCGCTTTGTTCATCTCAATGCTTACTCAAACGCGTGTGTAAAATACTCCACTATCTTTCCAAAGAAGACGTGGTAATACAAAGATAAGGATTCTGGGATGAACCATAATCGCCGATGCTCTTAAGGGACATCGTATTATTAAACGAGCATAAGCGTAAACAAGCAGTCATTCATATTCTAAATTCCTATATCGTCTTTCTTTTTCAGGTCCACGTACTTAATTTCATTTAATAATTAATCGAAAATTTCTTTGTGAGTTAAAAACCATTTCTTAAAGTTAACAATTAATCTTGTTTAATAAACACTGCATTTATTGTCATGTAACGAATGAGAACATTTTTTTTTTTTTTTTTGGTAGGGGCACCTTCTACATACATTTATACAGGGTGTATCAAAAATATTTTTACAAACTTTGGGAGCGGGTTCGTCACACCAAATCAACGACAAAAGGTTAGATGACTCGGCTGTCTTCTGTCTGGGGAACGCAATCTGATACAATCGTGCAGCGTGACGTCCATTACCATTATATATATATATATATATATATATATATATATATATATATATCAAACAAGCTGAAGTCTGATGATTGCAAAAGCGTGAAATCCAGGGTCACAAAGTCATATCCATACAACTTATTATGTTAGCTCTGTCACTGATATTGAGCGCTCTCCAATAAGTACCACGCATATAAAAAATATATATATATATATATATATATATATATATATATATATATATATATATATATTTAAAGATATTTTTGTAGGTACAAAATTTAATGATCGAAATAAAAGTATAAAATTTAATATTACAAGACATATTAAACAATGTTAAATAATAAAAATAAAAAAACACAACAACGGGGGAAGCAACTGGTTTCGCTCCCGCTCTTCAAGCTTCCACTGGAGATTCAAAATTAAAACAGAAAATATATATATATATATATATATATATATATATATGAACATACGAGCGATTGTTTGTGTGCGTGTATTTTTGAATCCTGGAAGCTAAGTCGACGCGATTCTTTTACTTAAGATAAATCTTTTCCGACATATTGAAGCCAAATAATGTAACCAAGTAACTTAAGATAGTCTGCTGACATTTCATGCTGGCCTAGAATATACGACCTTCTGCAATTGAGTCACACGAGTTTCTTCTCCCTTTGCTGCTGTAATTACAGATTTATTACATTCCTTACTCCAAAATATGTTAAATTTCTATCTTTTAACATTCTAAAATGCATGCTCTCGGTTAGCGGTGGTTTATGCATAGTGCAGCGCAAAAGTTAGTGAACCCCTAAGATAATAATAATAAAAAATATGGTTTTGCCCTCGGTTCGAAATTTGCTCGCTTCTACACACGCATGCACTCGTTGGATCATTGACTGGCGGACCCTTTCAAACTCTCTCACACGGTGTCACATAGTTTCGCAGGCCCCATGACACGTTGACTAAGCGTCTGAGCATTATTAATGTCTACTACATAAACGAGTAGTTTTTACGTGACCCACAGATAAAAATCCAAAGGACTGAAGCCAGGGGAACGTGCAGAAGATGGAACCGGTTCTCCCTACCTAGCCATCTTTCATTGTAGATGTCAACCATTGCATCGCGAACAATATGATTAAAATGTGCTGGAGTCCCATCATTCATGAACCACGTGCGTCTTCATATTAGCAGGGATACATCCTCTAGCAGGTTTGGAAGTTTGTCCCTGTGGACAGCTCCTGTAAGATGGGAGAACATATAAACCTGCTAGACAGTCACCTAAAATTCCAGCTCCAGTCTGTGTGTGTTTAGATATCATGAATTCTTCCAATCAATTTTTAAATCGTAAGGTCTGTCTATTTAACATTTTAAATAGTTTTTTCCAACCTTGAAACTGAAGTATTTTATGCTAGGATTAAAAACGTTAAACTTTACAAAATAACTTATTAACTTTTAAAAAAAGAGCACGTATACTATTTTTTTAAATACACACCTCGAATACCCTTGGAGAAGGATAATTTATTTAAATGTTGTTTCTTTTCTATTATAATATTTTCTACAAGTTCTATATATTATTTTGGTATTATATATTAAAATTTGTCTCACGTTATCATAATTTTGGTTATTTGTAATATATTAAGAGATATGTGCGCGAATTATGGTAAATTTTGACAAATAACAGTCAACCTACGTTAGATTGCGCTGTATGTATGGTCAATGTAAGAATTTAATAGTGTTTGTTTATTATTAGTATTAGATACATGGAGAACTTATAAATTCAGTTTAACTGTTGCAGGTGATCACACCTTTAAGTAAGTTAGATTTTACTTTTACTGAAAACAAATATACTCGAATGTATAAAAATGAACATTAGACAGTTTCACATTTTAATAATGACATAAAGCTGGGAAAATATTTAAAAAAAAAGTTAGACAGACATTGTCAATGTTATTCAATAAAACCTATTTATATATATATATATATATATATATATATATATATATATATATATATATATATACAAACAGGTTTTGTAGCAGCATGGCCAGGCGTTTCCCGTGCTTGATTCAAAAAATCGTACGACTCATACAGCAATCGCTATCACTTGACTTAAAATATTTTTGCCCTTCCTTGTCTTTAAAGGAGTGCCCTTTTCCGTGCTGATGTTGCCAGTAGAAGATGGCCGCAAACAACATGAAAACTGCCGTAGAAGCATGAAAAAATCAATTATCTCCACTATCGATGGGAGTTGGGAAATGCAAAGTCGGTCTTGGCCTTCCCGCTAAGTTGGGGCATGTGCATGTAAATTTTTTGTGCAAATCCGTCGAAAATTGCGGCCGTGCATTCGTTACACACACATCCTGCCTTTTTATATATATATATATATATATATATATATATATATATATATATATATATCAAAGATAATATCCAGTTATGTTTACATAGAAGAGTGTTATGCGATGATAACGGTCGCGGAATAGCAGACGCAGGTCGTAAATTCGTGTTGCGGTTCTATGACGTCGTAACACGTGTGAGAACGAAATATTACCAACAGAACCATATGTTTAAATGCAATGTAACGTGTTGTGACTAATTGGAATTGGAATTTTGTTGAACATGGGTTGATTTGTTTTAATATACACGGCCTCCAATATCTGAAAGTTCTTTTTACTGTGTAAAAGATATAAGATGACGCATATTAGCCGAAAGCTTAGATCAAGGAACAGCATAATAAAAAATATCCAAATGTTGGACAGTTTTTGTCTTTATTTTCTCCCGAAATTAAAGCAACCATACGAAGCTTAGAACGGCTCATGATCAAAGATAACAGACATTCGATGTTAGTTATATTTAACAATATATGTTTGAATAATGAGCTGCTGTCCCCATACGCTATATATATATATATATATATATATATATATATATATATATATATATATATATAGAGAGAGAGAGAGAGAGAGAGAGAGAGAAAGAGTATTAATTTATGCTATATTTAAACGTAAAAGTGCTCAATTTTAGAGTTAGAGCGTATGTAATTATAAAAGTGACATCAACACCAAGCGGCAAGTGTTTCATTCTGGTGCGCATGACTTGAAGAATTTAAGCATGAACCAGTGTTTTCGCTCATTGTTGACCTCAGTGTTTACATGGTGGAGTAGTGGATACCGGCTCGGATGGAGAAATGGGAGAGCCGAGTTCGAATTCCAATAGAATCCATTACATGCACCTACGTGCTAATTGAGAAAAGTATTAATCCTATGGCTAAATAGCAGGACAAACTGGGTTCTTTAGCCTTGGAATGATAGGAGAATGACAACTCAGACTTCAAATCTACGGGAAGTCGTAGTGCACCAGGTCTCTGTATCCAGTTCTGTACAAAGCCTTCACCACTATAATCAATTCATATGTGCTGGTGTCTGGGCTGTTGGTTCCTAGGAACAGAGCTGCTTGACCCTCATACATCGAATATGACGGGAGAGTCAACTATATATATATATATATATATATATATATATATATATATATATATATTCATTGTTCATTATTAGCTACGGTTAATATTTCTTAATTTTTCAAAAATAATGATTCAATCCCCGGATATATTTACAGTATTATTGTGAAGTCTTAATGTACATTATATATTTCATGCATATAAAAATTACAGCAAGAAACTGACAGTAGTCCCTAAGTGTTGATCTCAAATTGCAATAATTACATACGCCCTATCTCTGAAATTGAGCACTTGCACTCTTAAATATAGCATACCTTAATACTATATATATATATATATATATATATCTACAATCTCACTTTCGTATGTCTACAATCTCACTCTCTCTCTCTCTCTCTATATATATATATATATATATATATATATATACTGTTTCGCAGTTTCACAGATCATCAGTGTGGCTAGACATCCTATTGCCTCTAGCCGGAATCGAAACTCGACTGGTTTGGCATCAGCCCCGAGACTATGCCCCCAAGTCAAAGTCATTGCCACACGGCAGAGCCGAAGTTGAATTTAGATGTATTTATTTTAGATGAACTCGCCATTTGTGTATATATATATATATATATATATATATATATATATATATATATATATATATATATATATATATATATATATATATATATATATACACTTTCTTTTCTCACTGGTAGCACAACTCAGTCGAAACATTATATGGAATTACTGTTTGTTTTTTTATAGCTCTATTATATGACATTGAGCACTATTTTATTAACACCAGTACTCAATGTCCGATATGGTACATCTCTCTCTATATATGTTTGCGTGTTTGTTTCTCTATACTGTTCATTATTAGCCACGTTTAATATTTCTTAAATTTTAAAAATCTAATGATTCAATTCAAGGAAATATTTACAGTGTTAAAGTCCAGTATTAAAGTACAGTATTAAAGTACAGTATATATTTCGCATATATAAAAATTACAGATGTGTGCTTACTGAGGCGATCAACACTTCAAAAATCATATCACTTCCGCCTTGTCGATTTCTCAACCAGTGAGCGGGATTTTCCGTTGTTAGCCACATTCGTCTGGTTCATCGAGCGTGACAGGTCATGTATTCCGTTACCTGTTTGATTTCTTGTTCCTCACGGAAGTCTTTTCAAGGAGGCTTAGTGGTCTTAACTTGATTCACAAGGCGGTGTCTTATACTTTTTGATACTTCCTTGCTACAGGAACGCCTAAAGATGTCATTCTTTTTTATATATATATATATATATATATATATATATATATATATATATATATATAATTTATTGCTTAAGATTGGAAACAGATTGGCGAGATAAAGTTCCTGACTTCATGTCAGACCTGCATCGCAGTCGTTCACAGGATCTTCAATACATTTCATAGTTCAATGATAACCTGTAATAACCTTCTTTTTTTTTCTTCTTTTCTTCTTCTTTTTACTTTTCTTTTTTTCTTTTCTTTTCTTTTTTCTTTTCTTTTTTCTTTTCTTTTTTCTTTTCTTTTCTTTTTTCTTTTCTTTTTTCTTTTCTTTTCTTTTTTTTCTTTTCTTCTTTTTCTTTTCTTCTTTTTCTTTTCTTTTCTTCTTTTTTTTCTTTTCTTTTTTGGCAGTTTTCAGCGTTTACACTTTTTATAAGAACTGAAGTTATTAAACATATTTCCTTTCCCGTAAGATCAGACCTGCAATTCATTTTAAACATTCAAATTCGCAGATTTTTTTTGATTTTTTTATCTATTTCTCTTTTTTTTTTTTTTTATTTTTTTTTTTTTACAGCAATGAAAAATATTCTACTAGAATAGAGGGTTAAAAATTAGTGAGATTGCAGGATTTTTTGCCAATTTTTTCCAAAAGATTTTAGCGCACAAAATGTTTTTCACACATATTTGAATATTATCTGTTACTTCATTGCACGTGACATGTATCTAACCAATAAGAAATAACCAAAAACAACATACCAATAATCTGAGTCTCCTTGCTCTTTATCATTTTTTATCATTTCCATCTTGATCTCTGACGAAGTTTAAATAAAATGAAATATGTTAGATTGAGATCTGTTTCCTACTTGTTCTTTATTCTGTCATTTTGTCGGATTCCTGTTCATACCTGATATATATATATATATATATATATATATATATATATATATATATATATATATATATTGATGAAGAGAAACACAGAAAAATGGATGTTTAAAATAATTCTGTGTATTAAATTGTTATATTTTTTAAATTTTGATTAAATTTAAATTAAATTTAGATTTTAAAACCACTTTGGGACTTATGGGAAAACAATATCCATACATGCACACACACTATATATATATATATATATATATATATATATATATATATATATATATATATATATATATATATATTCGCATATTTTGTATATGTGTGCGAGTGTATGTGTGACTATGTGTGTGCAAGTTTGTGTATGTGAGTGTGTTTGTGTTTGAATTCCTTTACGCATTTTTGCGTTCCGCGTTAAACAAAATCCTACCCATAAATGCACGCGCAGGAACTAATATTAAATTGAAATTTTAATTAGAATTAGATTCTTAAAGCCACTTCGTGACTTCGGGGAATACTCATATACATGAGGGATGGTGAAAAAAAAACACCCCAGTCGGAGCCACGCCCCAAATCTAAGGAAAAATCAAACAACACAATTTATTTTGGATTAAGTTTTTTCTTGGTCGAGCGCAAAACCTTTCAGCGCCTCCTCTCCACACACACACACACACACACACACACACATATATATATATATATATATATATGTGTGTGTGTGTGTGTGTGTGTGTATAAAGAAGGTCTTCGACTTACGACAGAACTCCGTTTTTACGATGCTTTTACACAAGATTTTCCGTGTAAGTCGGGACGTACTTGAGATTTTCCTTGAATATGCACTTACGTCACTTATCTGTACAAACGCAATAGTAAAGTATTAATCTACGGCATACAAATACATTTCTATGAAATATGTTAACATGAGTGACATAAATATAATACTTATGATGAATTTTTTTTTAAGCTGCTTATAATATTTATTTGTCATGGTTATCGGTAGATTCTATGGCAAAGCGTAAGATTTTGTCTCTATTGGGGAAGAAATAAGCACAATCGAGAGTTTGTTTTTCGTTTTCATTGGGAATTCATCAACTTATAATTTAAGAAGAATCTTATATCTTTATATACAGTGGCCTAATAAAAATCTGTTTAGCCAGGAGAAATAAACTACATCCATTTTCAAAATTTAATTACGTAATCCCAACTGAACATAAATAAACAGTATTTGAAACTAGTATAGTGTAGGTCTTTCATTTGCTAGTTTCAGTGTTTGTATTAGATTTTTCATGGAATTGGTCAAGTTCTCAACAATCGTCTGATCCATATTTTGCCACTCCTTTATCAATCTTTCTTTGAGGGTTGCCACACTGACGTGATTTTGGCTGCAGACTCTTGAAGTTTTCGGTCAAGGTGCTCTATTGGATTCATGGCAGGACTTTGGGCCACCCATCGCATTGACTTGATTCCTTGCGATTCCTTCCAGGCCTTTGCTACTTTGCTCGTATCGCGCTCCATCTTCTTGAAAAAGGTAGATATTCTTGTCAATCTGATTGGATTCAAATAGTGGGAGTATTCAATTTCTCTAATATTTGACAATATTTTGGACCATTCATCAGCTCGTCAACAAGAATCGGCTCAGATTTCCCTCCAAACCAGACAGCGCTTCACACCATTACCCCAAACCCTCCATGTTTCACGGTCGCATATGTAGACATTCAGTGTTCCAAGTTTCATTCTGATTTCTCCAAAGATAAACCTCTCTCGAATTCGAATGTTGCTTTCATCTGATCAAATGAGACTGCCAAAATTCATAAACTTTGCTCTCGAATACGCCTTTTCCTGTTAACCTCTGAAATCAAGGGCTTTTCTTGCAACTCTTCTTCGATAGCATTTCTGTTTCCTTTACTACATTTTTTAGAAGGTACTCTAGTTTTTTTTCCTGTCATAAGCACGATGTCATCTGCGTATCATGCTGTTAAGACTGTGTCCGGTAATAATAAATTCCGGTAAAACAACTTGATCAAAGACCGTGTCGCTGTAAAGGTAACATTTCAAGGTTCACCGTTGCCGGTAGATTGTGATCCACCAATGGAAAACTTTCTCTTCAGACAATCAAGTGTAATCGAAACACACACTCTATTTGATATTCTCAGCATCCTTCTGTAGAATCTCATCTATGTTACCTTAAATCTCCTCTTGTGTAATCGAAGCACTCTATTAGAATTAAGAATTTAATTCAAAGCACTCTCTGTCGTTTTCTCTCTCTTTCTATTCTCTTCTCCCTATTTCCTTTCTCCCTCTCACTCTTTCTCTCTCTCTCTCTCTCTCTCTCTCTCTCTCTCTCTCTTTGTTCTGTTTCTTTCGTCTCTTTCGCCCTCTGTATGTTTCACCAGCTTTCTTTTAATCTCTAAAATTAATTTTCACTCTCCTTTCTCTCTCTCTCTCTCTCTCTCTCTCTCTCACTCGATTTCTCCCTATGACTATTTCTCTTTCACTTGCTCTCTTTCAATTTCTCCCATTTGCTGTCTTTCATTCTTCTTCTCTTTGTATCGCCCTGCTACTGTCTCTTTCTCCTCCCCCCTCCCCCTCTCTCTCTCTCTCTCTCTCTCTCTCTCGCAAACTAGAGATTAACAGACACAAATAGTCCAATTCTGTAAGTATGGATACTTGCCACTAACTCGGTATCTTCTTCTTTTATATCCCGTGTCCTTTCAGGACGTAGACGATTATGACCGTCCACGTTTTCCT